>NW_025573987.1:0-102500 GCF_020424385.1 Procambarus clarkii | reverse complement strand
GACAGGCGAAATTGAAGTGGGAGAAGAACCACTCCAGCTACCGTTACGGTTCTCCCCTGCATAGCATTGGATTATGCCAATTCCCCTTGTCTTCCATATCAGTATGCTCCAACATCAAGGAACACCAACAATACGTGCCAAAACGTATTGTCCAAACACTCCTTCCACCCTCTCCACCCCTCCAACCATGAGAGACGTACACCTGCGACACGCCAGCTCCTAATTGCCACCAGCAAACGACCATTACACTACCGGTTCCTCGTCCTCAGCCCAGCTTCGCGCCACTGTGGTGCCACAAGCCGTATATAAGGATTTGCAAGTGACCAGAACAGCAGATTCTTCTTCTGGAGCTCAGAGCTCTCGCATCTTGCCCTCATCTAGACGTTCTTATTATGGGTGACGGCAGACGCTCAGAGCAGTTTGTGTAAAGCGTTGGGTACATTAGTATTAACGTAAAATTCACTGTTTTTTATTTTGATTGTATAAAAGTCAAGTGGTCAAGGGGTTTTTCTCTTTAATTATTCATTATTGATTTTTATTTGTAAGATTAAAGTAACTGTTTGTTAAGTTTGTTATATTAAATATTTTAAAGTCTTTATTCTCTTCTTCTTTACCCACAGTTTACACACCGTAAAGGTCCCAGCAGTTTTATTGTAATATATTTTCTCTTTTTATGTATTTATTGAGCGTTTGGCACAACACCTGCCAGGACAATAACTGCGCTCTCACAGAACACGTCCCACTACCTAGTACACAAGTACAGGTGTTGAGGCCGGCCTCACCCACGACGAGTTAACAAGTAGCGTGTCTCATACCTGGTTACCTAGGCATCATCTATACACATATGCTCTACTCAATCTCTCATTTAAGTTAACAATATATGTAGTCTAATACTGTAGTGAATGTCTACTAATCAATCATTTTGATTGATTGACTATGTGGGAAAATCTGGCTCTAGTTTAATACTAATAAAATGTATGATTCTATGAATGCAAAATAATAATTAATTCTATGATAGCTCGAAGGACCGGCCACACGTTGCTGTGGCTCAGCAACGCATGTGTGTTACTGAGGTACAGCAACCTTCCCTGTCCCCCAGTCCTCCCCTTCACCCCTCTTCTTGGCCTCCCAACCATTCCCCAATCCATTGTCCCCTCATACTCCCCACTCCAACATCCCTTCTTCCTTCCCAGGATGCCCCACTCCCTTGTCTCTTTGTCCTCCCCACCATTCCCTATTCCCCCATCCCCTCGTCCCAAACTCCCCCATCCCCTCGTCCTAACCCACCATTACCCCTTCCCTTGTCCCCTCGTCCTCCCCACCATCTCTCACTTCCGTCCCCTCGTCATCCCCACCATTCCCCACTCCCTCGTCCGATGCCTTCCCAAATGGTCTGATGTTCCCATCACTGAAATATAAGAAAAACAGTGAAAACATGAAATGAAAATATGAAAAAATACAAATATTAACTATTCTCACGATATGAACGGTCTGGTAAACAACACAGCTCAATTCCAACACAATTCACATAAAATAATTAAATCAAAATGAAAATAAATCAAAATCTAGGAAAATTAAATTTATCAACGCAGTTAGAAACATTAAAATGGAATTGTAACATATCTAGTATAGCATGTGTGTTGCTCATACATGCAACAGATGGCGTTGTTTTTCAAGAAAAGCATAGTTTTACCTGTCACAGGTGTGGCATCTATACTTCTACTTACAAAAGAAACGGTATGATAAACAACACAGCTCAATTCCAACGCAATGTCACACAAAATAATTCATTAACAAAATTAAATAAATCGTAATCTATGAAAATAAAATTTATCAATGTAATCAGAAACATTGAAAGAGAATTCGTGACATATTTAGTATAGTGTGCATGTTGCCAGACACTGTACTTTTACCCTTTTTCATAGACCTAACTTCTTGGGCTGTGATCGGTTCCCCATATTCGTCATCACTAGACAGTGCTCTAGTTATCCTAATTCTTCTGTTATCATGTAGCAGGAGCTGTTCCCTGCTGATTTCTGTAGGGAGGGAGGAGGAGGAGGATGCTGCATCACTCCACTTGTGAATTAGTTCCTCAGCCTTAGTTTGGGGGTCTTTGTGAGCCGCAGGCCGGGTTCTGCTCCCCCTTAGCTATCTGAACTTTTGCCCACACTTGTCTTGCAGATGTTTCCCGTCCAATAGAGCTAGTGAACTCAAGCCATTGTCTTTCCCGCTCTTTAATCTTCTCTTCCCTGGCTACTTGACACACAGTTTTAAACAACTCTTGGTTACTTTCCGTGGGATGTCTCCGGTACTCTCTACTCATGTTTCTTACATTGGCGTTAAGCATCTTTATGTAACCGTTCTCATACCATTGTATTTTCTTCCTCTGAGGGTTACTTCGCCCAGGCGTACGGCGCGGAACTCTTAGACAGCTCTCAGTTTGGTGATTAAGGTCATCAACAAATGTATCAATGTCTTCTGGGATTTGGTATTCCGTGAACCAGTCACTCATCGTGTTTATGAAGTGCGGCCTCATATCTGGTCCGAGTGATAACCTTTTTCTTTTATTTGTCTCTTTCCTTCTCTTGCTCATGTCGACTGTGGTAATGGTTTGCGAAACTCAATGGTTTAAGCCGTAATGATGACCGTGAATACTTCCTGTTGCACTATGATGACTCGATGTTATTTCTTCCTCTTTCGACCTGCACCTGCCGGGTAACTAGTAACTAGTAACCTGTCACTAATATACACAACATATATTAGGGAAGACATTTTGTATTATAAAACGAGGGATTACCAGATTACAACGAGGGTTGACCCATTATGGGGTTTGATCATACGTCAGAACCGGCAAAACCTTTATATATATTTAATTAATGGCCATCAATATACATATATTATAATTATATTTTACAGGGTACAAAACTACCCAAGGTAACAAGATCTTCGGTTGAGGTTGATCGGAGACTCAGTGGTTCCCTTGTCGAAGCTCGTGGAATGTATTTAAGATCTGCACGTGTCGACATGAGAGGCAAGCTGCTCTTGCTGTTGTCGTCTGTGTCTACGCTCACGTAATAGCGTCTCTCTCCCTCCCACTCTCGATGCGTCCACAGCTCAGTTCTGAATTTCGTCATTATCGACTTAGGGGAAGTAGATTATGTATTTGTAAGTGTTTTAGTTAAATCCAGTCCTGGACAATACATTTTTGTCATATTTAGTCCCCAGGCTGGTGATTTAAGGATATATGTGGAGCTTAAATGAATATTTTGATGACATGACGAATCCCCCATTCTCTCTGAAAGGTCACTGAAACACATTCTCTTCTAATGAAGTTAGTGGTTAGTAATATTTTGTTAGTAAAATTATAACTAAAAAATAATAATTTATGACCGTTGTCAGTGCTAGATGCATCATACATATTTTCAGTTTTACCAAGAGGTAATGTGATTATTTTTCATCCGACAGCTAAAATGAAAAGCAACACCATTCCCGCTGGGGCTAATTGTGAGCCCCCCCCTCCAAGGTAACACTGTGGCAACACAAACACTCCACTAGCCCCCAGGGAACACTGAGGCAACACATACACTCCACTAGCCCCCCCAGGAGAACACTGTGGCAACACAAACACTCCACTAGCCCCCAGGGAACACCGAGTCAACACACACATTCCACTAGCCCCCAGGGAACACTGTGGCAACACATACACTCCACTAGCCCCCAGGGAACACCGAGGCAACACACACACTCCACTAGCCCCCAGGGAACACTGTGGCAACACACACACTCCACTAGTCACCCAGGGAACACTGAGGCAACACACACACTCCACTAGCCCCCAGGGAACACTGTAGCAACACATACACTCCACTAGCCCCCAGGGAACACTGAGGCAACACATACACTCCACTAGCCACCAGGGGAACACTGAGGCAACACATACACTCTACTAGCCCCCAGGGAACACCGAGGCAACACACACACTCCACTAGCCCCCAGGGAACACTGAGGCAACACATACACTCTACTAGCCCCCAGGGAACACTGAGGCAACACACACACTCCACTAGCCACCCAGGGAACACTGAGGCAACACACACACTCCACTAGCCCCCAGGGAACACTGGCAACACATACACTCCACTAGCCCCCAGGGAACACTGTGGCAACACATACACTCCACTAGCCCCCAGGGGAATACCGAGGCAACACACACACTCCACTAGCCCCCAGGGGAACACTGTGGCAACACACACACTCCACTAGCCCCCCAGGGGAACACTGAGGCAACACACACACTCCACTAGCCCCCCAGGGGAACACTGAGGCAACACACACACTCCACTAGCCCCCCAGGAGAACACTGAGGCAACACACACACTCCACTAGCCCCCCAGGGAACACTGAGGCAACACATACACTCCACTTGTCCCCCAGGGAACACTGTGGCAACAAATACACTCCATTAGCCCCCAGGGGAACACTGTGGCAACACATACACTCCACTAGCCCCCAGGGGAACACTGTGGCAACACAAACACTCCACTAGCCCCCAGGGAACACTGTGGCAACACACACACTCCACTAGCCCACCAGGGGAACACTGTGGCAACACACACACTCCACTTGCCCCCAGGGAACACTGTGGCAACACACACACTCCACTAGCCCCCAGGGAACACTGTGGCAACAAATACACTCCACTAGCCTCCAGGGAACACTGAGGCAACACATACACTCCACTAGCCCCCAGGGAACACTGTGGCAACATACACACTCCACTAGCCCCCAGGGAACACTGTGGCAACACATACACTCCACTAGCCTCCAGGGAACACTGAGGCAACACACACACTCCACTAGCCTCCAGGGAACACTGTGGCAACACATACACTCCACTAGCCCACCAGGGGAACACTGTGGCAACACACACACTCCACTAGCCCACCAGGAGAACACTGAGGTAACACACACACTCCACTAACCCACCAGGGGAACACTGAGGCAACACACACACTCCACTAGCCCACCAGGGGAACACTGTGGCAACACACACACTCCACTAGCCCCCCAGGGGAACACTGTGGCAACACACACACTCCACTAGCCCCCCAGGGGAACACTGTGGCAACACACACACTCCACTAGCCACCCAGGGAACACTGAGACAACACACACACTCCACTAGCCACCCTGGGAACACTGAGGCAACACACACACTCCACTAGTCACCCAGGGGAACACTGAGGCAACACACACACTCCACTAGCCACCCAGGAGAACACTGAGGCAACACACACACTCCACTAGCCACCCAGGGAACACTGAGGCAACACACACACTCCACTAGTCACCCAGGGAACACTGACGCAACACACACAGTCCACTAGCCCCCAGGGGAACACTGAGGCAACACACACACTCCACTAGTCACCCAGGGAACACTGTGGCAACACACACACTCCACTAGCCACCCAGGGGAACACTGAGGCAACACACACACTCCACTAGTCACCCAGGGAACACTGTGGCAACACACACACTCCACTAGCCACCCAGGGGAACACTGAGGCAACACATACACTCCACTAGTCACCCAGGGGAACACTGAGGCAACACAACCACTCCACTAGCCACCCAGGGAACACTGAGGCAACACAACCACTCCACTAGCCGCCCAGGGAACACTGAGGCAACACACACACTCCACTAGCCACCAGGAGAACACTGAGGCAACACACACACTCCATTAGCCACCCAGGAGAACACTGAGGCAACACATACACTCCACTAGCCCCCCAGGAGAACACTGGGGCAACACATACACTCCATTAGCCACCCAGGAGAACACTGTGGCAACACACACACTCCACTAGCCACCAGGGGAACACTGTGGCAACACACACACTCCATTAGCCACCCAGGAGAACACTGAGGCAACACATACACTCCACTAGCCCCCCAGGAGAACACTGAGGCAACACACACACTCCATTAGCCACCCAGGAGAACACTGAGGCAACACACACACTTCACTAGCCCCCAGGGGAACACTGAGGCAACACACACACTCCACTAGCCCCCAGGGGAACACTGAGGCAACACACACACTCCACTAGCCACCCAGGGAACACTGAGGCAACACACACACTCCACTAGCCACCCAGGGAACACTGAGGCAACACATACACTCCACTAGCCACACAGGGGAACACTGAGGCAACACACACACTCCACTAGCCCCCAGGGGAACACTGAGGCAACACACACACTCCACTAGCCACCCAGGGGAACACTGAGGCAACACACACTCCACTAGACACCAGGAGAACACTGAGGCAACACACACACTCCACTAGCCACCCAGGGGAACACTGAGGCAAGACACACACTCCACTAGCCCCCAGGGAACACTGAGGCAACACACACACTCCACTAGCCCCCAGGGAACACTGAGGCAACACACACACTCCACTAGCCCCCAGGGAACACCGAGGCAACACACACACTTCACTAGCCACCCAGGGGAACACTGAGGCAACACACACACTCCACTAGCCACCCAGGGGAACACTGAGGCAACACACACACTTCACTAGCCCCCAGGGGAACACTGAGGCAACACACACACTCCACTAGCCACCCAGGGAACACTGAGGCAACACACACACTCCACTAGCCACCCAGGGAACACTGAGGCAACACACACACTCCACTAGCCCCCAGGGAACACTGAGGCAACACACACACTCCACTAGCCACCCAGGGAACACTGAGGCAACACATACACTCCACTAGCCACCCAGGGAACACTGAGGCAACACATACACTCCAGTAGCCACCCAGGGGAACACTGAGGCAACACACACACTCCACTAGCCACCCAGGGAACACTGAGGCAACACATACACTCCACTAGCCACCCAGGGAAAACTGAGGCAACACACACACTCCACTCTAATACCAAAAAGGCGTCAGTTGTCATAGTGGCCACTGAATACGACTACTGTCACTGTAGAGAACAACGTTTGCTGTTATCATTTCCTGTTAGTAGTTGGGTCTTTTATTTACATTTTATTGTGGTTAGGGAGAAAAGAGTCCCACAAGAGGACTCTTATGGGACTCTTTGGGACAAGAGTCTCCCAAATCTACACAGTAAAATAACAACGTAGTGGAGTGAACGATATGGAAGAAAATGCAGAATAGAACCAGTGAAGAGCCGAGGTGCCATAGTCACAATCAGAGAACACTGTATAAACATCAGAGGTCCGCGGTTGTTCAACGTCCTCCCAGCGAGCATAAGAAATATTGCCGGAACAACCGTGGACATCTTCAAGAGGAAACTAGATTGTTTTCTTCATGGAGTGCCGGACCAACCGGGCTGTGGTGGGTATGTGGGCCTGCGGGCCGCTCCAAGCAACAGCCTGGTGGACCAAACTCTCACAAGTCAAGCCTGGCCTCGGGCCGGGCTTGGGGAGTAGAAGAACTCCCAGAACCCCATCAACCAGGTATCAACCAAGAGGTATGCCACCAGACTAGTCCCAGAGCTGAGAAGGATAAGCGATGAGGAAAAGCTACGGGAGTTAAACCTCATGTCCCTGGTAGATAGAAGAATAAGGGGAGACATGATAGCAACCTACAAAATTTTCAGAAGAATTAACAGGCTGAACAAACAATCTAGCATGAGTGGGACACGAACAAGGGGATGCAGGTGGAAACTCAGTACTCAAAGAGCCACAGGGACGTTAGAAAGAATTTTTTCAGTGTCAGAGTAGTTAATAAATGGAATGCATTAGGAAGTGATGTGGTGGAGGCTGACTCCATACGCAGTTTCAAATGTAGATATGATAGAGCCCAGTAGGCTCAGGAACCTGTACATTATTTAATTGACAGTTGTGAGGCGGGACCAAAGAGCCGAAGCTCAACCCTCGCAAGCACAACTAGGTGAGTACAGTACTGATCACAGTAATATAATATTAATCACATAGGCCTAAATAAAAAAGAACACATTCCTAGCTTTATCTAAAATGTAGAATTGTTTTTTTTAAATCATAAAACGTGTATACAAACTTAAGCCTTAAAGTTTTAAATCCTTCGGTCATTCTCTTCCTTCGCTGGACAGTAGAGCGACGGTCTCACTTGGTCATGCAGGTCGGCGTTCAATCCCCGACCGTCCAAGTGGTTGGGCACCATTCCTGCCCCCGTGTGACGGGCCTGGGCGCCATCTACGCCCCAGGTGCCGCACTAGAACAGTTGTAGCGCCCATTAACCGTAGTCTCCCATCACCTAGTCGGCTGTGCTGGCAGGTGACCACCAACCAGGGACAGGCCATGGGAGGCTGTGAAGCTGGCACAGTGGATTTACCTATTGGAAGGTACTCACCAGTGGGGCTAGTTGAGCGTTGTTAACTTCACTAATTAAGTGTACCAGCGAGTGGGCTACGGAGGGGGAGCTTCTCCATACCCGCAGCTAGCGTGAGGGCTGGTGGTGAGTTGAGGACCTCGCCAGAGGCATATAGTGTCCGTCATCAGTGAAGCTGGCTAGCGTGAGGGCTGGTGGTGAGTTGAGGACCTCGCCAGAGGCATATAGTGTCCGTCATCAGTGAAGCTGGCTAGCGTGAGGGCTGGTGGTGCGTTGAGGACCTCGCCAGAGGCATATAGTGTCCGTCATCAGTGAAGCTGGCTAGCGTGAGGGCTGGTGGTGCGTTGAGGACCTCGCCAGAGGCATATAGTGTCCGTCATCAGTGAAGCTGGCTAGCGTGAGGGCTGGTGGTGCGTTGAGGACCTCGCCAGAGGCATATAGTGTCCGTCATCAGTGAAGCTGGCTAGCGTGAGGGCTTGTGGTGCGTTGAGGACCTCGCCAGAGGCATATAGTGTCCGTCATCAGTGACGCTGGCTAGCGTGAGGGCTGGTGGTGCGTTGAGGACCTCGCCAGAGGCATATAGTGTCCGTCATCAGTGACGCTGGCTAGCGTGAGGGTAGTGGCGCCGCTCTCGATGACCTCACATACAGACCTGTAAATGTTATTGGTGACGAGTAATAATAACTGGTACTTTTAAGTGCTATTATTTGTATTTACCATAAACAATACACAATATCCCCACCAAGGTTAGCGCCCTGTCAACTTGAGTAGGATGTTAGAGTGTAAACAGAACCCGGTTACGAGGGGTTCGTAACCCCCCGTCCCAGCCCAAATATTTATCCTGACCCTTTCCAAGTGCTATATAGTGGTAGCGGCATGGGGCTTTCCCCTAATAGCTCCCTTCCTCCTTCCTTCATCGGGGAAAAGGAAATTATAAAAAAAAAAACATTTCGCCTGTAGAGAGGAGGAAGGCGGGAGTCACCAGTCTGAATCACCAGTAATTACAGCGACCTGCAGCTGCTGGCTCCTGTAATTACTGTATGTGATCCAGCTCCAGGCGCTCAGGGCGCTCAGGGCGCTCAGGGCGCTCAGGGTGCTCAGGGCGCTCAGGGCGCTCAGGGCGTTCAAGCCAGACAAACAAAAATCCGAATTAGGAAAGATGACATAATCCTGGAAGTTCAAGGCCTCTCTTCTCTCAGTGCTCGGAGGTGTTTGTTCTCTGTGAGGCTCCTGGATGTTCCTGTGAGGCTCCTGGGTGTTCCTGTGAGGCTCCTGGGTGTTCCTGTGAGGCTCCTGGGTGTTCCTGTGAGGCTCCTGAGTGTTCCTGTGAGGCTCCTGGGTGTTCCTGTGAGGCCTGTGAGGCTCTGGGTGTTCCTGTGAGGCTCCTGGGTGTTCCTGTGAGGCTCCTGGGTGTTCCTGTGAGGCTCCTGGGTGTTCCTGGGTGTTCCTGTGAGGCTCCTGGGTGTTCCTGTGAGGCTCCTGGGTGTTCCTGTGAGGCTCCTGGGTGTTCCTGTGAGGCTCCTGGGTGTTCCTGTGAGGCTCCTGGTGTTCCTGTTCCTGTGAGGCTCCTGGGTGTTCCTGTGAGGCTCCTGAGTGTTCCTGTGAGGCTCCTGGGTGTTCCTGTGAGGCTCCTGGGTGTTCCTGTGAGGCTCCTGGGTGTTCCTGTGAGGCTCCTGAGTGTTCCTGTGAGGCTCCTGGGTGTTCCTGTGAGGCTCCTGGGTGTTCCTGTGAGGCTCCTGGGTGTTCCTGTGAGGCTCCTGAGTGTTCCTGTGAGGCTCCTGGTGAGGCTGTTCCTGTGAGGCTCCTGGGTGTTCCTGTGAGGCTCCTGGGTGTTCCTGTGAGGCTCCTGGGTGTTCCTGTGAGGCTCCTGGGTGTTCCTGTGAGGCTCCTGGGTGTTCCTGTGAGGCTCCTGGGTGTTCCTGTGAGGCTCCTGAGTGTTCCTGTGAGGCTCCTGGGTGTTCCTGTGAGGCTCCTGGGTGTTCCTGTGAGGCTCCTGGGTGTTCCTGTGAGGCTCCTGAGTGTTCCTGTGAGGCTCCTGGGTGTTCCTGTGAGGCTCCTGGGTGTTCCTGTGAGGCTCCTGGGTGTGGGTGTTCCTGTGAGGCTCCTGGGTGTTCCTGTGAGGCTCCTGGGTGTTCCTGTGAGGCTCCTGGGTGTTCCTGTGAGGCTCCTGGGTGTTCCTGTGAGGCTCCTGGGTGTTCCTGTGAGGCTCCTGGGTGTTCCTGTGAGGCTCCTGGGTGTTCCTGTGAGGCTCCTGGGTGTTCCTGTGAGGCTCCTGGGTGTTCCTGTGAGGCTCCTGGGTGTTCCTGTGAGGCTCCTGGGTGTTCCTGTGAGGCCTGTTCCTGTGAGGCTCCTGGGTGTTCCTGTGAGGCTCCTGGGTGTTCCTGTGAGGCTCCTGGGTGTTCCTGTGAGGCTCCTGGGTGTTCCTGTGAGGCTCCTGGGTGTTCCTGTGAGGCTCCTGGTGAGGCTCCTGTGTCCTGTGAGGCTCCTGGGTGTTCCTGTGAGGCTCCTGGGTGTTCCTGTGAGGCTCCTGGGTGTTCCTGTGAGGCTCCTGGGTGTTCCTGTGAGGCTCCTGGGTGTTCCTGTGAGGCTCCTGGGTGTTCCTGTGAGGCTCCTGGGTGTTCCTGTGAGGCTCCTGGGTGTTCCTGTGAGGCTCCTGGGTGTTCCTGTGAGGCTCCTGGGTGTTCCTGTGAGGCTCCTGGGTGTTCCTGTGAGGCTCCTGGGTGTTCCTGTGAGGCTCCTGGGTGTTCCTGTGAGGCTCCTGGGTGTTCCTGTGAGGCTCCTGGGTGTTCCTGTGAGGCTCCTGGGTGTTCCTGTGAGGCTCCTGGGTGTTCCTGTGAGGCTCCTGGGTGTTCCTGTGAGGCTCCTGGGTGTTCCTGTGAGGCTCCTGGGTGTTCCTGTGAGGCTCCTGGGTGTTCCTGTGAGGCTCCTGGGTGTTCCTGTGAGGCTCCTGGGTGTTCCTGTGAGGCTCCTGGGTGTTCCTGTGAGGCTCCTGGGTGTTCCTGTGAGGCTCCTGGGTGTTCCTGGAAGCTCCTGTGTTCCTGTGAGGCTCCTGTGTGTTCCTGTGAGGCTCCTGGGTGTTCCTGTGAGGCTCCTGTCCTGAGGCTCCTGGGTGTTCCTGTTCCTGTGAGGCTCCTGGGTGTTCCTGTGAGGCTCCTGGGTGTTCCTGTGAGGCTCCTGGGTGTTCCTGTGAGGCTCCTGGGTGTTCCTGTGAGGCTCCTGGGTGTTCCTGTGAGGCTCCTGGGTGTTCCTGTGAGGCTCCTGGGTGTTCCTGTGAGGCTCCTGGGTGTTCCTGTGAGGCTCCCTGTGAGGCTCCTGTGTTCCTGTGAGGCTCCTGGGTGTTCCTGTGAGGCTCCTGGGTGTTCCTGTGAGGCTCCTGGGTGTTCCTGTGAGGCTCCTGGGTGTTCCTGTGAGGCTCCTGGGTGTTCCTGTGAGGCTCCTGGGTGTTCCTGTGAGTGTTCCTGTGAGGCTCCTGGGTGTTCCTGTGAGGCTCCTGGGTGTTCCTGTGAGGCTCCTGGGTGTTCCTGTGAGGCTCCTGGGTGTTCCTGTGAGGCTCCTGTGTGTTCCTGTGAGGCTCCTGGGTGTTCCTGTGAGGCTCCTGGGTGTTCCTGTGAGGCTCCTGGGTGTTCCTGTGAGCTCCTGCCTGTGAGGCTCCTGGGTGTTCCTGTGAGGCTCCTGGGTGTTCCTGTGAGGCTCCTGTGTGTGATCCTGTGAGGCTCCTGTGTTCCTGTGAGGCTCCTGGGTGTTCCTGTGAGGCTCCTGGGTGTTCCTGTGAGGCTCCTGGGTGTTCCTGTGAGGCTCCTGGGTGTTCCTGTGAGGCTCCTGGGTGTTCCTGTGAGGCTCCTGGGTGTTCCTGTGAGGCTCCTGGGTGTTCCTGTGAGGCTCCTGGGTGTTCCTGTGAGGCTCCTGGGTGTTCCTGTGAGGCTCCTGGGTGTTCCTGTGAGGCTCCTGGGTGTTCCTGTGAGGCTCCTGGGTGTTCCTGTGAGGCTCCTGGGTGTTCCTGTGAGGCTCCTGGGTGTTCCTGTGAGGCTCCTGGGTGTTCCTGTGAGGCTCCTGGGTGTTCCTGTGAGGCTCCTGGGTGTTCCTGTGAGGCTCCTGGGTGTTCCTGTGAGGCTCCTGGGTGTGTTCCTGTGTGAGGCTCCTGGGTGTTCCTGTGAGGCTCCTGGGTGTTCCTGTGAGGCTCCTGGGTGTGCCTGTGTTCCTGTGAGGCTCCTGGGTGTTCCTGTGAGGCTCCTGGGTGTTCCTGTGAGGCTCCTGGGTGTTCCTGTGAGGCTCCTGGGTGTTCCTGTGAGGCTCCTGGGTGTTCCTGTGAGGCTCCTGGGTGTTCCTGTGAGGCTCCTGGGTGTTCCTGTGAGGCTCCTGGGTGTTCCTGTGAGGCTCCTGAGTGTTCCTGTGAGGCTCCTGGGTGTTCCTGTGAGGCTCCTGGGTGTTCCTGTGAGGCTCCTGGGTGTTCCTGTGAGGCTCCTGAGTGTTCCTGTGAGGCTCCTGGGTGTTCCTGTGAGGCTCCTGTGTGTTCCTGTGAGGCTCCTGGGTGTTCCTGTGAGGCTCCTGGGTGTTCCTGTGAGGCTCCTGGGTGTTCCTGTGAGGCTCCTGGGTGTTCCTGTGAGGCTCCTGGGTGTTCCTGTGAGGCTCCTGGGTGTTCCTGTGAGGCTCCTGGGTGTTCCTGTGAGGCTCCTGGGTGTTCCTGTGAGGCTCCTGGGTGTTCCTGTGAGGCTCCTGGGTGTTCCTGTGAGGCTCCTGGGTGTTCCTGTGAGGCTCCTGGGTGTTCCTGTGAGGCTCCTGGGTGTTCCTGTGAGGCTCCTGGGTGTTCCTGTGAGGCTCCTGGGTGTTCCTGTGAGGCTCCTGGGTGTTCCTGTGAGGCTCCTGGGTGTTCCTGTGAGGCTCCTGGGTGTTCCTGTGAGGCTCCTGGGTGTTCCTGTGAGGCTCATGGGTGTTCCTGTGAGGCTCCTGGGTGTTCCTGTGAGGCTCCTGGATGTTCCTGTGAGGCTCCTGGGTGTTCCTGTGAGGCTCCTGGGTGTTCCTGTGAGGCTCCTGGGTGTTCCTGTGAGGCTCCTGGGTGTTCCTGTGAGGCTCCTGGGTGTTCCTGTGAGGCTCCTGGGTGTTCCTGTGAGGCTCCTGGGTGTTCCTGTGAGGCTCCTGGGTGTTCCTGTGAGGCTCCTGGGTGTTCCTGTGAGGCTCCTGGGTGTTCCTGTGAGGCTCCTGGGTGTTCCTGTGAGGCTCCTGGTTGTTCCTGTGAGGCTCCTGGGTGTTCCTGTGAGGCTCCTGGGTGTTCCTGTGAGGCTCCCGGGTGTTCCTGTGAGGCTCCTGGGTGTTCCTGTGAGGCTCCTGGGTGTTCCTGTGAGGCTCCTGGGTGTTCCTGTGAGGCTCCTGGGTGTTCCTGTGAGGCTCCTGGGTGTTCCTGTGAGGCTCCTGGGTGTTCCTGTGAGGCTCCTGGGTGTTCCTGTGAGGCTCCTGGGTGTTCCTGTGAGGCTCCTGGGTGTTCCTGTGAGGCTCCTGGGTGTTCCTGTGAGGCTCCTGGGTGTTCCTGTGAGGCTCCTGGGTGTTCCTGTGAGGCTCCTGGGTGTTCCTGTGAGGCTCCTGGGTGTTCCTGTGAGGCTCCTGGGTGTTCCTGTGAGGCTCCTGGGTGTTCCTGTGAGGCTCCTGGGTGTTCCTGTGAGGCTCCTGGGTGTTCCTGTGAGGCTCCTGAGTGTTCCTGTGAGGCTCCTGGGTGTTCCTGTGAGGCTCCTGGGTGTTCCTGTGAAGCTCCTGGGTGTTCCTGTGAGGCTCCTGGGTGTTCCTGTGAGGCTCCTGGGTGTTCCTGTGAGGCTCCTGGGTGTTCCTGTGAGGCTCCTGGGTGTTCCTGTGAGGCTCCTGGTGTTCCTGTGAGGCTCCTGTGTTCCTGTGAGGCTCCTGAGTGTTCCTGTGAGGCTCCTGGGTGTTCCTGTGAGGCTCCTGGGTGTTCCTGTGAGGCTCCTGGGTGTTCCTGTGAGGCTCCCTGTGGTGTTCCTGTGAGGCTCCTGGGTGTTCCTGTGAGGCTCCTGGGTGTTCCTGTGAGGCTCCTGGGTGTTCCTGTGAGGCTCCTGGGTGTTCCTGTGAGGCTCCTGGGTGTTCCTGTGAGGCTCCTGGGTGTTCCTGTGAGGCTCCTGGGTGTTCCTGTGAGGCTCCTGGGTGTTCCTGTGAGGCTCCTGGGTGTTCCTGTGAGGCTCCTGGGTGTTCCTGTGAGGCTCCTGGGTGTTCCTGTGAGGCTCCTGGGTGTTCCTGTGAGGCTCCTGGGTGTTCCTGTGCGGCTCCTGGGTGTTCCTGTGAGGCTCCTGTGTGTTCCTGTGAGGCTACTGGGTGTTCCTGTGAGGCTCCTGAGTGTTCCTGTGAGGCTCCTGGGTGTTCCTGTGAGGCTCCTGGGTGTTCCTGTGAGGCTCCTGGGTGTTCCTGTGAGGCTCCTGGGTGTTCCTGTGAGGCTCCTGTGAGGATCATGTGAGGCTCCTGGGTGTTCCTGTGAAGCTCCTGAGTGTTCCTGTGAGGCTCCTGTGTGTTCCTGTGAGGCTCCTGGGTGTTCCTGTGAGGCTCCTGGGTGTGTTCCTGTGAGGCTCCTGGGTGTTCCTGTGAGGCTCCTGTGTGTTCCTGTGAGGCTCCTGGGTGTTCCTGTGAGGCTCCTGGGTGTTCCTGTGAAGCTCCTGGGTGTTCCTGTGAGGCTCCTGGGTGTTCCTGTGAAGCTCCTGAGTGTTCCTGTGAGGCTCCTGGGTGTTCCTGTGAGGCTCCTGGGTGTTCCTGTGAGGCTCCTGTGTGTTCCTGTGAGGCTCCTGAGTGTTCCTGTGAGGCTCCTGAGTGTTCCTGTGAGGCCCCTGGGTGTTCCTGTGAAGCTCCTGGGTGTTCCTGTGAGGCTCCTGGGTGTGCCTGTGAGGCTCCTGGGTGTTCCTGTGAAGCTCCTGAGTGTTCCTGTGAGGCTCCTGGGTGTTCTTGTGAGGCTCCTGTGTGTTCCTGTGAGGCTCCTGGGTGTTCCCGTGAGGCTCCCGAGTGTTCCTGTGAGGCACCTGGGTGTTCCTGTGAGGCTCCTGTGTGTTCCTGTGAGGCTCCTGGGTGTTCCTGTGAGGCTCCTGGGTGTTCCTGTGAGGCTCCTGGGTGTTCCTGTGAGGCTCCTGGGTGTTCCTGTGAGGCTCCTGGGTGTTCCTGTGAAGCTCCTGGGTGTTCCTGTGTCCTGTGTTCCTGTGACCCCTGAGTGTTCAAAAGCCCCTGAGCCTGTGAAGCACACTGAGAAACAGAAACTATTTGGCCAGAATTAAACGAATAAGTAAATAAGCAGAGCAGACGAGGAGTCACAATAACGTGGCTGGAAAATGTTGACCAAACCACACACTAGAAAGTAAAGGGACGACGACGTTTCGGTCCGTCCTGGAGCATCATCAGGCCGAAACGTCGTCGTCTCTTCACTTTCTAGTGTGTGTAGTTTGGTCAACAAAAAGCAAATAATCTTATAATAGTATTTATATACAGGCCGCCAAACTTGGACAGAATGGAAGCAAAGCATCTATGGGATGAAATATCTAGAGCATCTTGGTCTAGCAGTATTTGTGTCATGGGTGACTTTAATTTTAGTGAAAGAAACTGGTTTACCAGAACAGGGAATAATGAAGCAGAAGTTTTTTTTTTAGAATTAAGTGACGGCATCTTTCTTACTCAACTCATTAAGGAACCAACGCGGGAAAATAATATTTTAGATTTAGTGTTAACTAACAATTAATGACATCGAAATAGGGAGTGAGCTAGGGAACAGTGATCACAAAGGAATCAGATTTAGCATAGAATGGAATAGACCTGTAGGAGAAAATTCTGTTAAAGTGCCAGATTTTCGAAAATCCGGCACTAATTGCGTAAGAAATTTTTTGGGTCAAATACATTGGAAAGTCTTACAGAAAAAATAGATATTATTGCACTTACCGAAACGTGGATGAATGTAGAAAATAGAGAACTATTAGCTGAATATCAAATAAATGGATTTAAACTATTTCACACAAGCAAATAATCTTATAATAGTAGTTATATACAGGCCGCCAAACTTAGACAGAATGGAAGCAAAGCATCTATGGGATGAAATATCTAGAGCATCTTGGTCTAGCAGTATTTGTGTCATGGGTGACTTTAATTTTAGTGGAAAGAAACTGGTTGACCAAAACAGGGAATAGTGAAGCAGAAGATTTTTTTTTAGAATTAAGTGACGATTGCTTTCTTACTCAACTCATTAAGGAACCAACACGGGAAAATAATATTTTAGATTTAGTGTTAACTAACAGGGAAACACAAATTAATGACATCGAAATAGGGAGTGAGCTAGGGAACAGTGATCACAAAGGAATCAGATTTAGCATAGAATGGAATAGACCTGTAGGAGAAAATTCTGTTAAAGTGCCAGATTTTCGAAAAGCTGATTTTAATAGCTAAGAAATTTTTTGGGTCAAATTGATTGGAAAGTCTTGGGTATGGGGTGTGGGCCGGTCTTGGAGCGTGACATGAACCCAGCGATAGGTGACGTAAATGGGGATTTCGATGTGGATTCAATATATAACTTATTTAAGAATATTCTAAACAAAGCGCAGGAACGTAGTATACCATACAAATTGAATAGATCGAATACTAATGACCCAAAGTGGATAACAAAGAATTTGAAGAACCTTATAGGTAAAAAGAGAACTTGGTACAAAAGGATTAAAAATGGCGAGGTCACTTTAGAACAGGAATTCGTACAACTAGTTAGAAATGTTAAAAAAGAGATAAGGAAAGCAAAAAGAAACTATGAAGTTCGCATAGCAGGGCAAGCAAAGACAAATCCTAAAGGTTTTTTTCAGTTATATCGTACTAAGACTAGGGAAAGGATAGGTTCATTAAAAACTGAGACAGGTCAAATAACAGATAGTGATGAAGTGATGAGTAGTATTTTTAATAAATATTTTGTATCTGTATTTACTAAAGAGGAACTTAACAATATGCCTTCAGCCGAACAAGTCTATGTGGGTGGGGACGAGGACAGGTTGACGAGTTTAACAGTTACCAGGGAGGATGTTCTTAAACAAATAGTAAAACTCAAACCAAACAAATCCCCAGGGCCGGATGAAGTGTTTGCCAGGGTGCTTAAAGAATGCAAAGAGAAGCTTTGTGACCCACTGTCAACCATATTTAATTAATCAATAGAGTCAGGCAGAGTGCCAGAGTCGTGGAAGGTTACTAATGTGGTACCAATTTTTAAGAAAGGAGGTAGATCACTTGCGTCAAACTATCGGCCAATCACCCTAATGTCTATTGTGGGAAAGTTACTTGAATCGATGTTAGTGTTAACAATTTTTCTCCTGTGTTTTAATTTTCTCCTACAGATATACTCCATTCTATGCTAAATCTGATTTCTTTGTGATCACTGTTCACCAGCTCACTCCCTATTTCGATGTCATTAATTTGTGTTTCCCTGTTTACAAATGGTCGTTCATTTTAACGAATATGCTATCATTTTACTCCAACATAGTGAAGGTAGTTGATAGTGGTAAGTTTTGTGACGTTGTGTACCTTGACTTTATCAAAACTTTTGATATAGTGCCACATGAAAGACTGATTAAAAAGATAGAGGCTAATGGTATTGGGGGCGCTATATTAACTTGGTGGCCTGTATATAACTCCTTTTGTAAGATTATTTGCTTTTTCACTAAATTCTATCCAAATAATTTCTGTGTGTGGCTCAGTTTTGATTCCCTCTTTGAGAGTACACTTACAATTATTCCTAACATATATGGCTACTCCCCCTCCTCGTCTAATATACCTATCTGTGTAAAATAGTTTATATCCATTTATTTGATATTCAGCTAATAGTTTTCTATTTTCTATATTCATCCACGTTTCGGTAAGTGCAATAATATCTATTTTGTCTGTGCAGTGAAGAGCATTTAAATCGTTTATTTTGTTTCTTAGACTTCTACTGTTCGTGTAATATACTTTAAGTGTATTATTATTTTGAGGCCCTTCTCTTCCCCTGATCATTTTGCTAATTTGTTTCCCCCACTAACATATACTTTTGTTACCTCCTTTCTTCATATCAATTCTCATACCACTATCTACTAACAGTTTAAACCCAAACCCAAACAAATTCCTCCCACCACTGGTTCCAACGAGTTGGCAACAACAACAACCCCAGCCCTCGATAGATGCACCCCATCCCGAGCATACATGTGCTTTCTTCCATAGAAGTGTTCCCAGTTATCTATGAATGATATTGCATTTGATTTGCAATATTTGTTCAGTCGACAATTGACACCAAGTGCCCTCGACAACCATTCATTGCAAACTCCCTTTCGTGGAAGAATGCCACATATGATCGGGATTCCTCCCTTGCTCCTAACTAATTCTATGGCTGTCTTAAACCTCTGTATCAGTTCCTCACTCCTAACTCGTCCAACATCATTTAAACCTGCACTGATACAAGTAATGGGTTTGTTCCCATTACCAGCCATGATATCATTCATGTTGCCAACAATATCACCAATTCCAGCTCCCAGATAGCAAACCCTTAACCTGTTCCCTCTATCTCTGGCACAAAACGTTCTGTCCAAATACCTCACCTGGGAATCTCCCACAACCAAAATTCGCTTAGTTACTTCCTTTACTTTCTGAGCACTTTGAGGGACCTGCTCTTCGTTGTTCTTCATTGCTTTCCCTTTCGAACAAGCTGCAGGCTCACCACAGCACTCATCCTCCAACACGGCAAATGAGTTAGAATTCCTTAAGATATGTGTAGGCGGCTTTGTCGAAGTCTTCTTAAGACCCCTGTCCTTTACGACTTTCCAAGACGAGGTCTTTTTAATACTGGTTTCCTCCTTTGTTTTTTTCCTGATGCTGTTTCAGCTGTCGTAGCTCCTCCCATAGGGCATCTAACTCTGTCCTCAGAGCTCCAACTAGATTCATCAGTTCCTTCACTACACCTTCCATTATTGATATAAAAATATTACTACAATCGGAGCTCCAGCTAACACACCCTCTCACTGGAAAAATATCCTGGAGGAATATCTTAGAGGAATATCTTGGAGGAATATTTGAAGTTCTTGATGAATCTCGTGGCATCTTAGGTTATGTTAGGTTAGGGTGTTCCGTTAGTTTCACTTGACCATGTGTCTCCATCTACTATCGTACCCCTGGTGTCTGTTGACCTGACCCCTGGTGTCTGTTGACCTGACCCCTGGTGTCTGTTGACCTGACCCCTGGTGTCTGTTGACCTGACCCCTGGTGTCTGTTGACCTGACCCCTGGGGTCTGTTGACTTCCCCCTGGTGTCTGTTGACTTCACCCTGGTGTCTGTTGACTTCCCCCTGGTGTCTGTTGACTTCACCCCTGGTGTCTGTTGACTTCCCCCTGGTGTCTGTTGACCTGACCCCTGGGGTCTGTTGACCTGACCCCTGGGACCCCTGGGGTCTGTTGACCTGACCCCCCTGGGGTCTGTTGACCTGACCCCTGGTGTCTGTTGACCTGACCCCTGGTGTCTGTTGACCTGACCCCTGGTGTCTGTTGACCTGACCCCTGGTGTCTGTTGACCTGACCCCTGGGGTCTGTTGACCTGACCCCTGGGGTCTGTTGACCTGACCCCTCGGTTACTGAATACCCCCAGATTGTGAGCCCCCTGGTCCAGCTGTGAGCCCCCTGGCCCAGCTGTGAGCCCCCTGGCCCAGCTGTGAGCCCCCTGGCCCCAGCTGTGAGCCCCCTGGCCCAGCTGTGAGCCCCCAGGCCCAGCTGTGAGCCCACTGGCCCAGCTGTGAGCCCCCTGGCCAAGCTGTGAGCCCCCAGGCCCAGCTGTGAGCCCCCAGGCCCAGCTGTGAGCCCACTGGCCCAGCTGTGAGCCCCCTGGCCCGGCTGTGAGCCCCCTGGCCCAGCTGTGAGCCCCCTGGCCCAGCTGTGAGCCCCCTGGCCTGGCTGTGAGCCCCCTGGCCCAGCTGTGAGCCCCCTGGCCCAGCTGTGAGCCCCCTGGCCCAGCTGTGAACCCCCTGGCCCAGCTGTGAGCCCACTGGCCCAGCTGTGATTCCCCTGGCCCAGCTGTGAGCTCCCTGGCCCAGCTGTGAGCCCACTGGCCCAGCTGTGAGCCCCCTGGCCCAGCTGTGAGCCCCCTGGCCCAGCTGTGAGCCCCCTGGCCCAGCTATGAGCCCCCTGGCCCAGCTGTGAGCCCCCTGGCCCAGCTGTGAGCACCGTGGCCCAGCTGTGAGCCCCCTGGCCCAGCTGTGAGCCCCCTGGCCCAGCTGTGAGCCCCCTGGCCCAGCTGTGAGCCCCCTGGCCCAGCTGTGAGCCCCGTGGCCCAGCTGTGAGCCCCCTGGCCCAGCTGTGAGCCCCCTGGCCCAGCTGTGAGCCCCCTGGCCCAGCTGTGAGCCCCCTGGCCAGGATGTGAGCCCACTAGAGTGATGTCCGCACTTAGCGTCACCCATCCTGAAGTAATCGCTGCGTGTGAAGGTAAACACACTGTGGGCGAATTGGCAGTTATTCTGTACTTCGTTTTGGACCTTCACAGTAGAACAAGCGACAGTGAAAGTGGACAATTTGGGGCAATTAAACCGCGAGCATAAAGACCCGACGTGCTCAGAGCGGACCATTACACCCACCACAACACCAGGCCTCCATAATTGTATCTTCTGTAGCTTACGGGAATCAACAGCCCTGCGGCCCGGTCTCCGACCATACCTCATCTGTTTTCCTTGCCTCGTAAAAATCATAAAACCACAAAAGTCCCAAGACACCCCCCCTCCCCCCCCGTCCCCCTATACACAAAGGCCCCCGCACTCACACACACGCACGCACACACACACACACACACACACACACACACACACGCACACACACACACACACACACACACACACACACACACACACACACACACACACACACACACACACACATGCACACACACACACACACACACACACACACACACACACACACACACACACACACACACACACACACATGCACACACACACACACACACACGTACACGCACGCACACGCATGCACTCACACACACACACACACTCTTGAAGATGAAATTCTTCAAGAATCTGAGAGAGAGAAAGACATGTGGGTTGATATCACGCCAGACCTGTCCCCTGCAGCCCATATCAATAGAATAACATCAGCGACATATGCCAGGCTGGCCAATATTAGAACGGCATTCAGAAACTTGTGTAAAGAATCATTCAGAAATTTGTATACCACATATGTCAGGCCAATCCTGGAGTATGCAACTCCAGCATGGAGTCCATATCTAGTCAAGGATAAGACCAAACTAGAAAAGGTTCAAAGGTTTGCCACCAGACTAGTACCCGAACAGAGAGGTGTGAGCTACGAGGAGAGACTACGGGAATTAAACCTCACTTCGTTGGAAGACAGAAGAGTTAGGGGAGACATGATCATCACATTCAAGATTCTCAAAGGAATCGACAGGGTAGATAAAGACAGGTTATTTCACACAAGGGGCACACGCACTAGGGGACACAGGTGGAAACTGAGTGCCCAAATGAGTCACAGAGATATTAGAAAGAAATTTTTTAGTGTCAGAGTGGTTGACAAATGGAACGCATTAGGTAGTGATGTGGTGGAGGCTGACTCCATACACAGTGTCCAGTGTAGATATGATAGAGCCCAATAGGCTCAGGAACCTGTACACCTGTTGATTGACTGTTGAGAGGCGGGACCAACGAGCCAGAGCTCAACTCCCGCAAGCACATTTAGGTGAGTACAATTTGGTGAGTATACACACACACACACACACACACCGGGGCATCTATGGGGCCGGCCGGCCGAGCGGGCAGCACGCTGGTCGTGTGATCCTGTGGTCCCGGGTTCGATCCCGGGCGCCAGCGAGAAACATTAGGCAGAGTTTCTTTCACACTATGCCCCTGTTACCTAGCAGTAAATAGGTACCTGGGAGTTAGTCAGCTGTCACGGGCTGCTTCCTGGGGCATGTGTGATGTGGAAAAAAATACTAGTAGTAGTAGTAGCAGTTAGAAACATTTGATTAACAGTTGAGAGACGGGCCCAAAGAGCAGAGCTCAACCCCAGCAAGCACAGCTATGTGAATATAACTAGGTGAATACACACACACACACACACACACGCACACACACATTGGATTGGAGAACTGGAATAGGAAACAAACATGGCAGGGAGCAGACTTAGCACAGAGGGAGGAGGAGGACAAGATGTCTCGCTTGAGGAGGCAATCTTTCAAATGTTGAGTGAAATCAGGGTGGAACTACAGGTAATGAGGGAAAGGTAGCCAACCTGCAGGATGAACTGATTGAGGCAAGGGAGGAGATTATAAGCCTGAAAGAGAATCCCCAATATCAGCCACAAACCAGCCCTCAGGAAGATGATAATGTATCTATAGAAGGGACTTCTACATTACAACCCTCATATGCAGACATACTTAGAAGGACCCCGGAAGTTATCTCTGCAGTACAGGAAATTCCCATGAAAGTTGCTACTTCTCAGGAAGCAACAAGATGCACTAGCCGACTGATAGAGAGGAAAAGAGCAGTAATCGTAGTAGGTATTAAGAAGCAAATAGGGGCCACTCCAAGTGTGAGGAGAGATATGGACAAAAACCATAGGCAAAGAGATCCTTGAAGGGGGTACAGCTGGAGAGGGAAGAACTGAATATAGAAAACGGTTTCAGGCTTGGCCGGTACAACAAGGACAAACATCGATTGATTAAAGTGGTTTTCAAAAGTGAGGACACATAAGAAGAAATTTTTAGCAAAGAAAAGCAGCCTACTCAATGTACTGAAGTTCAAAATGGTATTCCTGCAGAGAGATATGACCAGGGAGGCGAGATGGAGGGTAGCAGCAGCAAGGAAGGAGTGCAAGCAGAGGGAAAGGAATCAGAGAACCACAACCCAGAACCCTACGATCCCAGAAGGGAGTGGGGAACCCTCCATAGAAAATTCAACAGCCCCAGTGGGAGGAGGATCACACCCATCTCCCATCCAATAGAAGCCCTACCTGCCCCAGCTCCTACACTCCTCCACCACCCTAAGCCCTCCCTTCTCCCCCAGCCCCTATCCCCTCCCTCCTCCCCCACCCCCTAAGCCCTCCCTTCTCCCCCACCTTCCCCCAAGCCCTCTATCCTCCCCCTCTTCCTGAAGCCCTCCTTCCTCCCCCACGCCCCCCCCCCCACCAAGCCCTCCCTTCTCCCCCACCCCTCCATGCTCTCACTTCGCCCTTACCCTCTCCAAACCAGATCCTCCCAGCCCCCCACAACCCAGGTCCCCCTCACTCTTGGCTCCCCTTGCGACCCAGGGCCCCCCCCTTCCCCCTCCCCATCTCAGACCTTACATATTTACCTACTCCAGTGGAAGCAACAGAAACTGTGGATGGACAGAAAGAGTCAGCTTCAAGATGATGTACACAAATATAGATGGGATTACAAGCAAGGTGAGTGAACTTAGGGAAAGAGCACATGAAGTAAACCCAGATGTAATTGGAATCACAGAGACAAAACTCTCAGGAATCATAACAAATGCGGTGTTCCCCCAGGATTACTCTGTAATAAGGAAAAAGAGGGAGGGTAGGAGTAGGTGGAGTGGCACTACTCATGAGAAAGGAATGGAGTTTCAAGGAGATGGTTATCCCAGGCTGTGAAGGGTTTAGAGACTACATAACAGGCACCATGACGTTGGGAGGACCTAGAGTAGTAGTAGCAGTGATATATAACCCTCCACCAAATGACATAAGACCCAGGCAAGAGTATGACAGAAACAACATGGCCGTTAATAACATAATTGAGAGGGCAGCCTCTGCTGCCTGTAGAAATCGATCCCATCTGCTTATCATGGGGGACTTCAATCACGGAAAGATAGACTAGGAGAACAAGGAACCACACGGACGAGAGGATACATGGAGAGCCAAACTAGTGGAGGTGGCGACAAGAAACTTTCTAAGCCAACATGTCAGGGGAACCCACTAGGATGAGGAGAAGTGATGAACCAGCGAGACTCGATCTAGTCTTCACTCTGAATGACTCCAACATAAGGGAAATTGACTTCGAGGCCCTAGTAGAAATGAGCGATCACAATGTACTGCCGTTTGAGTATCTGGTCGAAGAAGGGCTAAAGTACTCGAGAAAGGGAACTGAAAGCAAAAGGCTAGCATTCCGTAAGGAAAATTATGAGGAGATAAGAAAATTCCTAATGGATATAACATGGGAATCAGAGCTAAGGGGAAAGACGGCCCAAGACATGATGGAATACATCACACAGAAGTGCAAGGAGGCAGCAGAAAAGTTTATCCCGGCCCAAAAGGTAAAAATTGAAATGCAGAGGAGAAACCCATGGGTTTAATCAGAGATGTAAGCTAGCTAAGCAACAAAGTAAAAGAGCATGTAGAAACTACAGAAATAACAGGACACTTGAGAGCAGAGGTTACCAGAGTGCCAGGAATGAATACGTCAGGGTGAGATGAGAGGCAGAAGGGCAATATGAAAACGACATAGCAAACAAGGCTAAGACTCAACACAAATTGCTGCACAGCCCCATCAGGAAAAAAAGACAACAGTGAAGGAACAGGTAATGAAACTGAGGATAGGGGCAGACAGATTCACTACAAACGACAAAGAAGTGTGCAAGGAACTCAAAATGAAATTCCGGGAAGTCTTCACATTAGAGCAAGGAGAAGTTCCAGAGATAGGAGAAGGAATAATTAACCAGGCACCACTAGAGATTACCAGTGGAGATGTAAGGAAGCTTTTGCTAGAGCTGGATGTGACAAAGGATATAGGCCTGGATGGAATATCACCATGGATACTAAAGGAAGGAGCAGAAGCACTGTGCCTGCCACTCTCCATGGTGTATAACAAATTACTGGTAACAGGTGAACTGCCAGAAATTTGGAAGACGGCAAACGTAGTCCCGATATACAAGAATGGGGATAGACAGGAGGCACTGAACTACAGGCCTGTGTCCCTAACTTGCATACCATGCAAGCTAATGGAGAAAATTGTGCGAAAAAAGCTAGTTTAAAATCTGGAGCGAAGGACCTTTGTGTCACAACACCAACATGGTTTCAGGGATGGCAAGTCATGACTCACAGGATTAATTGAATTCTATGATCAGGCAACAAGAATCAGACAAAAAAAGAGAGGGGTGGGCAGACGGCATATTTTTGGATTGCCAAAAAGCCTTTGACACAGTGCCACACCAGAGACTAGTGCGAAAGCTGTAGATGCAGGCAGGAGTGAAAGGGAAGGTACTCCATTGGATAAGAGAGTACCTAAGTAACAGAAGGCAGCAAGTCACTGTGCGGGGTGAGGTATCAGATTGGCGAGACGTCACCAGTGGAGTCCCGCAGGGTTCAGTTCTTGGTCCCATACTGTTTCTTATATATGTAAATGATCTTCCAGATAGTATAGAATCATTCCTCTCATTGTTTGCTGATGATGTAAAAATTATGAAGAGGATTAAGACGGAGGAAGACAGTACGAGACTACAAGATGACCTAGACAGACTGCATGAATGGACCATTCATGCAAGTGGCTACTATAGTTCAACCCGAGTAAATGTAAGGCAATGAAACTAGGCAGTGGAAACAGGAGGCTAGACACAGTATACAAAATGGGAGATGAAGTCCATACACAATTTCAAATGTAGATATGACAGAGCCCAGTAGGCTCAGTAATCTGTACACCAGTAGATTGATAGTTGAGAGGCGGGAGCAAAGAGCCAGAGCTCAACCCCCGCAAGCACAATTAGGTGAGTACACACACATAATTCAAGGGTCGGTGCCGAGACCAATTCTATTTCTAATATACGTTAACGAAATGTTTACAGGCGTAGAGTCCTACATGTCAATGTTCGCAGATGACGCAAAGTTGATGAGAAGAGTTGTCACAGATGAGGATTATAGGATTCTCCAAGAGGACTAGAACAGGTTGCAGAGATGGTCAGAGAAATGGCTACTGGAGTTCAACACGAGCAAATGTAAAGTTATGGAAATGGGACTAGGTGATAGGAGATCAAAGGGACAGTACACAATGAAGAGGAACTGCCTACCTGTGACGACGCGAGAAAGAGACCTGGGCGTGGACGTAACACCTAATCTAACTCCTGAGGCACATATAAATAGGATAACGACAGCAGCGTACTCTACACTGGCAAAAGATAGAACATCACTCAGAAACCTAAGTAAGGAGGCATTTAGGGCGCTTTATACTGCCTACGTGAGGCCAGTCTTAGAGTATGCCGCCTCATCATGGAGTCCCCCATCTGAAGAAGCATATAAGGAAATTGGAAAAGGTTCAGAATTGTTTGTATCGAGACACGTTCCAGAGTTACAAGGTATGGTGCATGAAGAGCACCTGAAGTAACTGTCCTTACTTCACTTGAAAAAAGAAGGGAGAGGGGGGACATGATAGGAACGTACAAAATACTCAGGGGGATTGACAGAGTGGAAAGAGACGAAATGTGCACACGGAATAGTAACAGAACGAGGGGACATGGGTGGAAGCTGGAAACTCAGATGAGTCACAGAGATGTTAGGAAGTTTTCTTTTAGCGTGAGAGTAGTGGAAAAATGGAATGCACTTAAGGAGCAGGTTGTGGAAGCAAATTATATTCATAATTTTAAAACTATGTATGATAGGGAAATCATTGCTGTGAACAATCGATGGCTTGAAAGGCGGGATCCAAGAGTTAAGAGTGCTTCAGACACAAATAGTTGAGTACAAATAGGTGAATATACGCATACACACACACACACCCTCTACTGCCCCCCAAGCCCCTCTTCTCCCCCATCCCCCCAACCCTCCCCCTCTCACCTCCCCTCTCACCCCTCCCCCTCTCACCCCCCCAACCCTCCCCCTCTTACCCCCCAACCCTCCCCCTCTCACCCACCCACCTACCCTCCCCCTCCCCCCACCCCCCCAAGCCCTTCCTCCTCCACCAGTCTCCCCGTACCAGATCCTCCCAGCTCCCGCTCACCCCAGACCCCACAGTTCCCCCTTCCCCAGAGGAGAAGCAGGAGAGTCAGTCTCAGGGTAATGTACTAGAACATAGATGGGATCACTAGCAAGGCAAGTGAACTAAGGGAAAGAGCACAAGAAGTGAGCCCAGATGTATTCGGACTCACTGAAACAAAACTCTCTGGAATCATAACGAATGCCGTGTTTCCTCAGGAGTACACAGTAATAGGGAAAGAGAGGGAAGGTAGGGTAGGAGGCGGAGTGGCCTTACTTATGAGAAAGGAATGGAGTTTTAAGGAGATGTGAGGGTTGTGAGGGTTTCAGAGACTACATAGCAGGCACCATGACAATGGGAGGACCAAAAATAGTAGTAGCAGTAATACATAACCCTCCACCAAATCACAGAAGACCCAGTCAAGAGTACGAAAACAACCACATGGCAGTTAACACTATAATTGAGAGGGCAGCCTCTGCTGCCTGTAGAAATAGATCCCACCTGCTCATCATGGGCGACTTCAATCACAGAAGGATTGACTGAGAGAACAAGGAACCGCATGGAGGCGAGGATACGTGGAGAGCCAAACTACTGGAGGTGGTGACTAGAAACGTTTTAGCCCAGCATGTCAGAGAACCCACAAGGATGAGAGGCAATGACGAACCAGCGAGACTCGACCTGGTCTTCACCCTGAACGACTCCGACATAAGAGAAATCGGTTTTGAGGACCCAGTAGGAATGAACAACCAAAGTGTATTGGTGTTTGAGTACCTGATTGAAGAAGGGTTATTGAACTCGAGGAGGGATACCGAAACCAAAAGGTTAGCATACCGAAAGGGAAACTATGAGGAGATAAGAAAATTCCTAACAGATATAGCATGGGAAACAGAGCTCAGGGAAAAGACGGCCCAAGATATGATGGACTACATCACGCAAAAGTGCAAGGACGCAGCAAACAAGTTTGTCCCAGCCCAAAAGGAAAACAGTGAAATGAAGATGAGAAACCCATGGTTTAATCAGAGATGTAGGCTAGCTAAGCAGCAAAGTATTAGGGCATGGAGAAACTACAGGAATAACAGGACACTGGAGAGCAGAGAAAGATACCAGAGTGCCAGGAATGAATATGTCAGGATGAGAAGAGAGGCATAAAGACAATACGAAAATGACATCGCAAGCAAGGCAAAGACTCAGCCTAAATTGCTGCACAGCCACATCAGGAGAAAAACAACAGTAAAGGAACAGGTTATGAAATTAAGGATTGGCGCGGAAGGATTCACTACAAACGACAAGGAAGTGTGTGAGGAACTGAATAAGAAATTCCAGGTGGTCTTCACCTTAGAGCAAGGAGAAATCCCAGAGATAAGAGAGGGAGTAGCAAACCAGGAACCACTGGAAGAGTTTGGGATTACCAGCGGGGAAGTAAGGAAGTATTTACTAGAGTTTAATGTGACAAAGGCTATAGGCCCAGATGGAATCTCCCCTTGGATACTAAAGGAAGGAGAAAAAGAACTGTGCCTCCCGCTCTCCATAGTGTATAACAAATCACTGGCAACAAGGGAACTACCAGAAATTTGGAAAGCAGCTAACGTAGTCCCAATATACAAGAATGGGGATAGACAAGAGGCACTGAACTACAGGCCAGTGTCCCTAACCTGCATACCATGCAAGCTGATGGAGATGATTGTGCGAAGAAAGCTAGTGGAGCACCTGGAGCGAAAGAACTTTGTAACACAGCATCAACATCGGTTCAGGGATGGCAGGTCCTGCCTCACAGGGTTACTTGAATTCTACGACCAGGCAACAAAAATAAGGCAAGAAAGAGAAGGGTGGGCAGACTGCATATTTTTGTATTGTCAGAAAGCCTTTGATACAGTGCCACACAAGAGGCTAGTGAAAAAGCTGTAGATGCAGGCTGGAGTGAAAGGGAAGGTACTCCATTGGATAAAGGAGTACCTAAGCAACAGGAGACAACGAGTCAGTGTGACGGGTGAGGTCTCAGATTGGCGAGACGTTACGAGTGGAGTCCCGCAGGGGTTAGTCCTTGGATCTATACTGTTTCTGATATATGTAAATGATCTCCCAGAGGGTATAGAATCGTTTCTCTCAATGTTTGCCGATGATGCAAAAATTATGAGGAGGATTGAAACTGAGGACAATAGTAGGAGGCTACAAGATGACCTAGACAGACTGAGTGAATGGTCCAACAAATGGCTTTTAAAGTTCAACCCGAGTAAATGCAAAGTAATGAAACTAGGCAGTGGAAACAGGAGGCCAGACACAGGGTACCGAATAAGAGATGAAGTACTTAATGAAACGGACAGAGAGAAAGATCTAGGAGTTGATATCACACCAAACCTGTCTCCTGAAGCCCACATAAAAAGAATAACGTCTGCGGCATATGCGAGGCTGGCTAACATCAGAACAGCGTTCAGGAACCTGTGTAAGGAATCTTTCAGAATCTTGTACACCACATATGTAAGACCAATCCTGGAGTATGCGGCCCCAGCATGGAGCCCGTACCTTGTCAAGCACAAGACGAAGCTGGAAAAAGTCCAAAGGTATGCCACTAGACTAGTCCCAGAACTAAGAGGCATGAGTTACGAGGAAAGGCTGTGGGAAATGCACCTTACGACACTGGAAGACAGAAGAGTAAGGGGAGACATGATCACAACCTACAAAATCCTCAGAGGAATCGACCGGGTAAACAAGGATAAACTATTCAACACCGGTGGGACGCGAACAAGGGGACACAGGTGGAAACTGAGTACCTACATGAGCCACAGAGACGTTAGAAGGAACTTTTTCAGTGTCAGAGTAGTTAACGCTTGGAATGCATTAGGAAGTTATGTAGTGGAGGCTGACTCCATACACAGTTTCAAATGTAGATATGATAGAGCCCAGTAGGCTCAGGAATCTGTACACCTGTTGATTGACAGTTGAGAGGCGGGACCAACGAGCCAAAGCTCAACCCCCGCAAGCACAAATAGGTGAGTACACACACACACACACACACACACACACACACACACACACACACACACACATTGGGGCCTCGTAGCCTGGTGGATAGCGTGCAGGACTCGTAATTCTGTGGCGCGGGTTCGATTCCCGCACGAGGCAGAAACAAATGGGCAAAGTTTCTTTCACCCTAAGTGCCCCTGTTACCTAGCAGTAAATAGGTACCTGGGAGTTAGTCAGCTGTCACGGGCTGCTTCCTGGGGTGTGTGTGTGTGTGTGGTGTGGGAAAAAAAAAGTAGTTAGTAAACAGTTGATTGACAGTTGAGAGGCGGGCCGAAAGAGCAAAGCTCAACCCCCGCAAAAACACAACTAGTAAACACAACTAGTAAACACACAGACACACACACACACACACACACACACACACACACACACACACACACACACACACACACACACACACACACACATACACACACACACACACACACACACACACACACACACACACACACACACACACACACACACACACACACACACACACACACACACACACACACACACACACACACACACACACACACACACACACACACACACACACACACACACACACACACACACACATACACACATACACACATACACACACACACACACACACACACACACACACACACACACACACACACACACACACACACACACACACACACACACACACACACACACACACACACACACACACACACACACACACACACACACACACACACACACAAAGAACTAGGAATCAAAAGGCTGGCATACCGAAAGGGGAATTATGAACAGATGAGAAGTTTCCTAAGTGAAATACCTTGGGACACAGACCTCAGAGACAAGTCTGTACAGGGTATGATGGACTATGTTACCCAAAAGTGTCAGGAGGCAGTAAACAGGTTCATCCCGGCCCAAAGGGAAAAATCCGAGAAGCAACAGAAGAATCCATGGTATAATAGGGCATGTATGGAAGCGAAGAAACTGAACAAAAAGGCGTGGAGGAACTTCCGGAATAACAGAACACCAGACAGCAGGGAGAGATACCAGAGAACCAGGAATGAGTACGTCAGGGTGAGAAGAGAAGCAGAGAAAAATTTTGAAAATGATATAGCAAACAAAGCCAAGACCGAACCAAAGCTACTCCACAGTCACATCAGAAGGAAAACAACAGTGAAAGAACAGGTATTGAAACTTAGAACAGGCGAGGACAGGTATACAGAGAATGACAGAGAGGTGTGTGAGGAACTCAACAAGAGGTTCCAGGAGGTCTTCACAATAGAACAGGGTGAGGTCACTGTGCTAGGAGAAAGGGAGGTAAACCAGGCGGCCTTGGAGGAGTTCGAAATTACGAGAGAGGAGGTCAAGAGACACCTGCTGGATCTGGATGTTAGAAAGGCGGTTGGTCCAGATGGGATCTCACCATGGGTACTGAAAGAGTGTGCAGAGGCACTTTGCTTGTCACTCTCCATAGTGTATAGTAAATCACTAGAGACGGGAGACCTACCAGAAATATGGAAGACGGCGAATGTGGTCCCAATATACAAAAAGGGCGACAGACAAGAGGCACTGAACTACAGGCCAGTGTCCTTGACTTGTATACCATGCAAGGTGATGGAGAAGATCGTGAGAAAAAACCTGGTAACACATCTGGAGAGAAGGGACTTCGTGACAAATCGCCAACATGGATTCAGGGAGGGTAAATCTTGCCTTACAGGCTTGATAGAATTCTACGATCAGGTGACACAGATTAAGCAAGAAAGAGAGGGCTGGGCGGACTGCATTTTCTTGGATTGTCGGAAAGCCTTTGACACAGTACCGCATAAGAGGCTGGTACATAAGCTGGAGAGACACGCAGGTGTAGCTGGTAAGGTGCTCCAGTGGATAAGGGAGTATCTAAGCAATAGGAAGCAGAGAGTTACGGTGAGGGGTGAGACCTCCGATTGGCGTGAAGTCACCAGTGGAGTCCCACAGGGCTCTGTACTCGGTCCTATCTTGTTTCTGATATATGTAAATGATCTCCCGGAGGGTATCGATTCATTTCTCTCAATGTTTGCGGACGATGCTAAAATTATGAGAAGGATTAAAACAGAAGAGGACTGTATGAGGCTTCAAGAAGACCTAGACAAGCTGAAGGAATGGTCGAACAAATGGTTGTTAGAGTTTAACCCAACCAAATGTAATGTAATGAAGATAGGTGTAGGGAGCAGGAGGCCAGATACAAGGTATCATTTGGGAGAGGAAATTCTTCAGGAGTCAGAGAAGGAAAAAGACTTGGGGGTTGATATCACGCCAGACCTGTCTCCTGCAGCACATATCAAGCGGATAACATCAGCGGCATATGCCAGGCTGGCCAACATACGAACGGCATTCAGAAACTTGTGTAAAGAATCATTCAGAACTTTGTATACCACATATGTCAGGCCAATCCTGGAGTATGCAGCCCCAGCATGGAGTCCATATCTAGTCAAGGATAAGACTAAACTGGAAAAGGTTCAAAGGTTTGCCACCAGACTAGTACCCGAGCTGAGAGGTATGAGCTACGAGGAGAGACTACGGGAATTAAACCTCACTTCGCTGGAAGACAGAAGAGTTAGGGGGGACATGATCACCACATTCAAGATTCTGAAGGGGATTGATAGGGTAGATAAAGACAGTCTATTTAACACAAGGGGAACACGCACAAGGGGACACAGGTGGAAACTGAGTGCCCAAATGAGCCACAGAGATATTAGAAAGAACATTTTTAGTGTCAGAGTGGTTGACAAATGGAATGCATTAGGGGGTGATGTGGTGGAGGCTCACTCCATACACAGTTTCAAGTGTAGATATGACAGAGCCCGATAGGCTCAGGAATCTGTACACCTGTTGATTGACGGTTGAGAGGCGGGACCAAAGAGCCAGAGCTCAACCCCCGCAAACACAACTAGGTGAGTACACACACACACACACACACACACACAAACTGTACAACTCCTGTTTCTCACAAATTGTTCCAAAAAATTATCCCGGCACAAACAGTGTTGTGTAATGGTTAAAACACGGTGGGCAGAGTGACGTCACACCTTTGGGAATAATATTGTACAATGGTCCTTCCTCAAGTGATGGCATGCATAAGTACGCACGGCACTAATAGGAGGTTATCTTGAGGTTATCTTGAGATGATTTCGGGGCTTTTAGTGTCCCCGCGGCCCGGTCCTCGACCAGGCCTCCACCCCCAGGAAGCAGCCCGTGACCGCTGACTAACTCCCAGGTACCTATTTACTGCTAGGTAACAGGGGCATTCAGGGTGAAAGAAACTTTGCCCATTTGTTTCTGCCTCGTGCGGGAATCGAATCCGCGCCACAGAATTACGAGTCCTGCGTGCTATCCACCAGGCTACGAGGCCCCTACCCCATAGGAGACCCCATTTGCAACTCCGAATGGCTGACGAGTGGGAGTGGCAGCAGACGTAACCTGGTGCAAGCAGGAGTCGATCAGGTCGATGAAAGCGTTGCAGGATGGAGAGAGAGAGGTCTATGTAAGCGGTATGTTAAAATACTAGGTAGTTGTTGGTCTGTTTACACCCGTGCCGCTGTACGGCTGTCTTAGCCCGCACGCAAATAGCCCAATTGTTTCCGGCCCTAAAACCCCATTTGCGGCTAAAAGCTTATTTTATGCCGTATGCAAATTCGAGACCACCAACGTGTACGCTTATAGTTGAGAGCCTAATGGCATGAATATGATGCACACGTTGCAGGCGCAACCCTTCACCTGTCTTCATGTCCCAGCTGATGGCGTGGTCCGACGCAAATAGGACAGACAGACAGACAGACAACAGACAGACAGACAGACAGACAGACAGACAGACAGACAGACAGACAGACCTTGCTAATACAGACCCAAACGTACTCCGTAAATACACGAGCGGCCCCACTGACGTATACAAAGCTGTATGAGAGAGCAGCATCCATCATCACCCAGGTCCTCCCAACCCTGGCAGATAACACCCTCATGTGGCCACCCTCCCACCTCTCCCAGGACCACCCTCCCACCTCTCCCAGGACCACCACTGTTCTGTGGCCACCCTCCCACCTCTCCCAGGACCCCCACTGTTATATGGCCACCCTCCCACCTCTCCCAGGACCACCACTGTTCTGTGGCCACCCTCCCACCTCTCCCAGGACCACCACTGTTCTGTGGCCACCCTCCCACCTCTCCCAGGACCACCACTGTTCTGTGGCCACCCTCCCACCTCTCCCAGGACCACCCACTGTTGTGTGGCCACCCTCCCACCTCTCCCAGGACCACCCTCCCACCTCTCCCAGGACCACCACTGTTCTGTGGCCACCCTCCCACCTCTCCCAGGACCACCCACTGTTGTGTGGCCACCCTCCCACCTCTCCCAGGACCACCACTGTTCTGTGGCCACCCTCCCACCTCTCCCAGGACCACCCTCCCACCTCTCCCAGGACCACCACTGTTATGTGGCCACCCTCCCACCTCTCCCAGGACCACCCACTGTTGTGTGGCCACCCTCCCACCTCTCCCAGGACCACCCTCCCACCTCTCCCAGGACCACCACTGTTCTGTGGCCACCCTCCCACCTCTCCCAGGACCACCCTCCCACCTCTCCCAGGACCACCCTCCCACCTCTCCCAGGACCACCACTGTTATGTGGCCACCCTCCCACCTCTCCCAGGACCACCACTGTTCTGGGCCACCCTCCCACCTCTCCCAGGACCACCCACTGTTATGTGGCCACCCTCCCACCTCTCCCAGGACCACCACTGTTCTGTGGCCACCCTCCCACCTCTCCCAGGACCACCCACTGTTCTGTGGCCACCCTCCCACCTCTTCCAGGACCACCACTGTTGTGTGGCCACCCTCCCACCTCTCCCAGGACCCCCACTGTTGTGTGGCCACCCTCCCACCTCTCCCAGGACCCCCACTGTTGTGTGGCCACCCTCCCACCTCTCCCAGGACCACCCTCCCACCTCTCCCAGGACCACCACTGTTATGTGGCCACCCTTCCACCTCTCCCAGGACCACCACTGTTGTGTGGCCACCCTCCCACCTCTCCCAGGACCACCACTGTTGTGTGGCCACCCTCCCACCTCTCCCAGGACCACCACTGTTGTGTGGCCACCCTCCCACCTCTCCCTGCCCCCCACTGTTCTGTGGCCACCCTCCCACCTCTCCCAGGACCATCCACTGTTGTGTGGCCACCCTCCCACCTCTCCCAGGACCATCCACTGTTCAGTGGCCACCCTCCCACCTCTCCCAGGACCACCCACTGTTATGTGGCCACCCTCCCACCTCTCCCAGGACCACCCACTGTTCTGTGGCCACCCTCCCACCTCTCCCAGGACCACCACTGTTCTGTGGCCACCCTCCCACCTCTCCCAGGACCATCCACTGTTATGTGGCCACCCTCCCACCTCTCCCAGGACCATCCACTGTTATGTGGCCACCCTCCCACCTCTCCCTGCCCCCCCCCCTGTTGAACACGGACGAATGGCCCTGTGAGACTGGTCATTTGTTGCTGCTGGTTGCAGGCATATCTTGCGGGCCGGCTCCTGCACGGTAATGAATCTAGAGGAAATAATTCAGAGTGGCTGGCCGGGGGAAATCTTAGTTCCTGGTGAGTAACTTGTCATAGCTAGGCTCTATGGTGAGAGGCTCTATACTGTGTCTATATACAGTATAGAGCAACACATGTCAACAGAGCAGTATATGACAACAACAGTCACACCCTTTGTCTCTAGCCTATGACTGTAACACTGGGCACGGACTGACTGTAACACTGGGCACGGACTGACTGTAACACTGGGCACGGACTGACTGTAACACTGGACACGGATTGGCTGTAACACTGGGCACGGACTGACTGTAACACTGGGCACGGACTGGCTGTAACACTGGGCACGGACTGACTGTAACACTGGGCACGGACTGGCTGTAACACTGGGCACGGACTGGCTGTAACACTGGGCACGGACTGACTGTAACACTGGGCACGGACTGACTGTAACACTGGGCACGGACTGACTGTAACACTGGGCACGGACTGGCTGTAACACTGGGCACGGACTGTAACACTGGGCACGGACTGTAACACTTGACACGGACTGACTGTAACACTGGGCACGGACTGTAACACTGGGCACGGACTGTAACACTGGGCACGGACTGACTGTAACACTGGGCACGGACTGGCTGTAACACTGGGCACGGACTGTAACACTGGCACGGACTGTAACACTGGCACGGACTGTAACACTGGGCACGGACTGTAACACTGGGCACGGACTGGCTGTAACACTGGGCACGGACTGGCTGTAACACTGGGCACGGACTGGCTGTAACACTGGGCACTGACTGTAACACTGGACACGGACTGGCTGTAACACTGGGCACTGACTGTAACACTGGGCACTGACTGTAACACTGGGCACGGACTGGCTGTAACACTGGGCACTGACTGTAACACTGGACACGGACTGGCTGTAACACTGGGCACTGACTGTAACACTGGGCACGGACTGGCTGTAACACTGGGCACGGACTGTAACACTGGGCACGGACTGGCTGTAACACTGGGCACGGACTGGCTGTAACACTGGGCACGGACTGACTGTAACACTGGGCACTGACTGTAACACTGGGCACGGACTGACTGTAACACTGGGCACTGACTGTAACACTGGGCACGGACTGACTGTAACACTGGGCACTGATTGTAACACTGGACACGGACTGTAACACTGGGCACTGACTGTAACACTGGGCACGGACTGACTGTAACACTGGGCACTGACTGTAACACTAGGCACTGACTGTAACACTGGGCACTGACTGTAACACTGGGCACGGACTGTAACACTGGGCACTGACTGTAACACTGGGCACTGACTGTAACACTGGGCACTGACTGTAACACTGGGCACTGACTGTAACACTGGGTACTGACTGTAACACTGGGCACTGACTGTAACACTGGGCATTGACTGTAACACTGGGCACTGACTGTAACACTGGGCACTGACTGTAACACTGGGCACTGACTGTAACACTGGGCACTGACTGTAACACTGGGCACTGACTGTAACACTGGGCACTGACTGTAACACTGGGCACTGACTGTAACACTGGGTACTGACTGTAACACTGGGCACTGACTGTAACACTGGGCACTGACTGTAACACTGGGCACTGACTGTAACACTGGGCACTGACTGTAACACTGGGCACGGACTGTAACACTGGGCACTGACTGTAACACTGGGCACTGACTGTAACACTGGGTACTGACTGTAACACTGGGCACTGACTGTAACACTGGGCACTGACTGTAACACTGGGCACTGACTGTAACACTGGGCACTGACTGTAACACTTGGCACGGACTGGAACACTGGGCACGGACTGTAACACTGGGCACTGACTGTATCACTGGGCACTGACTGTAACACTGGGCACTGACTGTAACACTGGGCACTGACTGTAACACTGGGTACTGACTGTAACACTGGGCACGGACTGTAACACTGGGCCGGCACTGACTGTAACACTGGGCACTGACTGTAACACTGGGCACTGACTGTAACACTGGGCACTGACTGTAACACTGGGCACGGACTGTAACACTGGTCACTGACTGTAACACTGGGCACTGACTGTAACACTGGGCACTGACTGACTGTAACACTGGGCACTGACTGTAACACTGGGCACTGACTGTAACACTGGGCACGGACTGTAACACTGGGCACTGACTGTAACACTGGGCACTGACTGTAACACTTGGCACTGACTGTAACACTGGGCACTGACTGTAACACTGGGCACGGACTGTAACACTGGGCACTGACTGTAACACTGGGCACGGACTGTAACACTGGGCACTGATTGTAACACTGGGCACGGACTGTAACACTGGGCACTGACTGTAACACTGGGCACTGACTGTAACACTGGGCACGGACTGTAACACTGGGCACTGACTGTAACACTGGGCACTGACTGACTGTAACACTGGGCACTGACTGTAACACTGGGCACTGACTGTAACACTGGGCACGGACTGTAACACTGGGCACTGACTGTAACACTGGGCACTGACTGTAACACTGGGCACTGACTGTAACACTGGGCACGGACTGTAACACTGGGCACTGACTGTAACACTGGGCCCTGACTGTAACACTGGGCACTGACTGACTGTAACACTGGGCACTGACTGTAACACTGGGCACGGACTGTAACACTGGGCACTGACTGTAACACTGGGCACGGACTGTAACACTGGGCACTGACTGTAACACTGGGCATTGACTGTAACACTGGGCACGGACTGTAACACTGGGCACTGACTGTAACACTGGGCACTGACTGTAACACTGGGCACGGACTGTAACACTGGGCACTGACTGTAACACTGGGCACGGACTGTAACACTGGGCACTGACTGTAACACTGGGCACTGACGGTAACACTGGGCACTGACTGTAACACTGGGCACTGACTGACTGTAACACTGGGCACTGACTGTAACACTGGGCACGGACTGTAATACTGGGCACTGACTGTAACACTGGGTACTGACTGTAACACTGGGCACTGACTGTAACACTGGGCACTGACTGTAACTCTGGGCACTGACTGTAACACTGGGCACTGACTGTAACACTGGGCACTGACTGTAACACTGGGCATGGACTGTAACACTGGGCACTGACTGACTGTAACACTGGGCACTGACTGTAACATTGGGCACTGACTGACTGTAACACTGGGCACTGACTGTAACACTGGGCACTGACTGACTGTAACACTGGACACGGACGGTAACACTGGGGACGGACTGACTGTAACGCTGGGCACGGACTGACTGTAACACTGGGCACTGACTGTAACACTGGGCACGGACTGTAATACTGGGCACTGACTGTAACACTGGGCACTGACTGTAACACTGGGCACTGACTGTAACTCTGGGCACTGACTGTAACACTGGGCACTGACTGTAACTCTGGGCACTGACTGACTGTAACACTGGGCACTGACTGACTGTAACACTGGGCACTGACTGTAACACTGGGCACTGACTGTAACACTGGGCACTGACTGTAACTCTGGGCACTGACTGACTGTAACACTGGGCACTGACTGACTGTAACACTGGGCACTGACTGTAACACTGGGTACTGACTGTAAAACTGGGCACTGATTGTAACACTGGGCACGGACTGTAACACTGGGCACGGACTGTAACACTGGGCACTGACTGTAACACTGGGCACTGACTGTAACACTGGGCACTGACTGTAACACTGGGCACTGACTGTAACTCTGGGCACTGACTGACTGTAACACTGGGCACTGACTGACTGTAACACTGGGCACTGACTGTAACACTGGGCACGGACTGTAACACTGGGCACGGACTGTAACACTGGGCACTGACTGTAACACTGGGCACGGACTGTAACACTGGGCACTGACTGTAACACTGGGCACTGACTGACTGTAACACTGGGCACTGACTGTAACACTGGGCACTGACTGTAACACTGGGCACGGACTGTAACACTGGGCACTGACTGTAACACTGGGCACTGACTGTAACACTGGGCACTGACTGTAACACTGGGCACGGACTGTAACACTGGGCACTGACTGTAACACTGGGCACTGACTGTAACACTGGGCACTGACTGACTGTAACACTGGGCACTGACTGTAACACTGGGCACGGACTGTAACACTGGGCACTGACTGTAACACTGGGCACGGACTGTAACACTGGGCACTGACTGTAACACTGGGCACTGACTGTAACACTGGGCACGGACTGTAACACTGGGCACTGACTGTAACACTGGGCACTGACTGTAACACTGGGCACGGACTGTAACACTGGGCACTGACTGTAACACTGGGCACGGACTGTAACACTGGGCACTGACTGTAACACTGGGCACTGACGGTAACACTGGGCACTGACTGTAACACTGGGCACTGACTGACTGTAACACTGGGCACTGACTGTAACACTGGGCACGGACTGTAATACTGGGCACTGACTGTAACACTGGGTACTGACTGTAACACTGGGCACTGACTGTAACACTGGGCACTGACTGTAACTCTGGGCACTGACTGTAACTCTGGGCACTGACTGTAACACTGGGCACTGACTGTAACACTGGGCATGGACTGTAACACTGGGCACTGACTGACTGTAACACTGGGCACTGACTGTAACATTGGGCACTGACTGACTGTAACACTGGGCACTGACTGTAACACTGGGCACTGACTGACTGTAACACTGGACACTGACGGTAACACTGGGGACGGACTGACTGTAACGCTGGGCACGGACTGACTGTAACACTGGGCACTGACTGTAACACTGGGCACGGACTGTAATACTGGGCACTGACTGTAACACTGGGCACTGACTGTAACACTGGGCACTGACTGTAACTCTGGGCACTGACTGTAACACTGGGCACTGACTGTAACTCTGGGCACTGACTGACTGTAACACTGGGCACTGACTGACTGTAACACTGGGCACTGACTGTAACACTGGGCACTGACTGTAACACTGGGCACTGACTGTAACACTGGGCACTGACTGTAACTCTGGGCACTGACTGACTGTAACACTGGGCACTGACTGACTGTAACACTGGGCACTGACTGTAACACTGGGTACTGACTGTAAAACTGGGCACTGATTGTAACACTGGGCACGGACTGTAACACTGGGCACGGACTGTAACACTGGGCACTGACTGTAACACTGGGCACTGACTGTAACACTGGGCACTGACTGTAACACTGGGCACTGACTGTAACTCTGGGCACTGACTGACTGTAACACTGGGCACTGACTGACTGTAACACTGGGCACTGACTGTAACACTGGGCACGGACTGTAACACTGGGCACGGACTGTAACACTGGGCACTGACTGTAACACTGGGCACTGACTGTAACACTGGGCACTGACTGTAACACTGGGCACTGACTGTAACACTGGGTACTGACTGTAACACTGGGCACTGACTGTAACACTGGGCACTGACTGTAACACTGGGCACTGACTGTAACACTGGGCACTGACTGTAACACTGGGCACGGACTGTAACACTGGGCACTGACTGTAACACTGGGCACGGACTGTAACACTGGGCACTGACTGTAACACTGGGCACTGACGGTAACACTGGGCACTGACTGTAACACTGGGCACTGACTGACTGTAACACTGGGCACTGACTGTAACACTGGGCACGGACTGTAATACTGGGCACTGACTGTAACACTGGGCACTGACGGTAACACTGGGCACTGACTGTAACACTGGGCACTGACTGACTGTAACACTGGGCACTGACTGTAACACTGGGCACGGACTGTAATACTGGGCACTGACTGTAACACTGGGTACTGACTGTAACACTGGGCAAGGACTGACTGTAATTTAATGTAACACGGGGGGGGGGGGGGGTGTTCTCGAATAATCTTACCTACCTTTTCCCCCTCTACCCGTATTCTTACTTTTTATTCTCTTCCAAGGGACTCCAAACTTTTACTAAAGCCGACTCCACGCCACGTGGTCCTAAGACGATTGACCGACTTAGGATTCTACAACCCGTATGACGTGACCTAGGCTCTGAGCAAAACCCTAGAGTCGCTTCCGCCGCCACCACCAGACCAGCAACACTGAGCAATGATCGAGGTCTGGAGCGATCATGCTAATTAATCAACCTAGGGGCTTGATCCCCACTAGTAGCTTTTAACCTCGTATTTTAAGTGTTGAATTAATTCACAATCAACGGTAAAGATGACTTCCGATTTGGTGTTAGAATCGGCGCCCAATTCAACTCTGCCTCGTAGGGACCACGTGACCAGGACAAGTCCACATAAATATAACATACACATGGAAATAATGAAAAGACAAATTACTAACTAATTAATTTATTAAAAGAAAACTAAAACAAAATCTAAAGAGGAACACTCCCTATCACTTTAACACTCCCTACTTGGCATTTGAGGCAATGAATTGACTATCCCTATAAGTAACAATAGCAACTATACCTCTATGTTGACCAGCTTGGGTGGAGTTCTGGTCTTGGGGGAGAGGTGAGATGGTTGACCTCTCCCAGTTGATCTCGATCCCACACTAATCTCTCCCCGTCTGGTCTTCCCCAGACTAGAGCATTGTATCCTTCCGCATACTCTAAGTTTTACCAAGTTACTAGCCAGGCCTAAGTTTAACAATTAAACTCTGTTGCACTGAACTGATCCAGATTGGTTGAAATATTTTACTGAAGTTAAATTACACAAGCCTCTTAAGGAAGGCTATTCCCAAATCTAAAATGGCTATTTAACCTTTGAGAAATTACTGAAGGTGGGAACTCTTGTGACCTGTGACCGCCAGGTCACTCAAATTCTTCCGCGCCGAGGTCTAGTCATGGATATTGACGTCACTGATGGTGACTTAAACTCATTCTCCTAATAATAAGAATACTCTTGATATTGTACCCAGTAATATTATACAATACAATTTGAATGCAAAATGAATAAAGGCTAATTTCTCTAAATAAGTGAATACTATAGGATGATTCATTATAAGAAACTATGAACAAGGCGTCATTTATTTTCACCGCGAATTCCCTGGGGTCAGGTCCCGGGTCACCACGCGGGCCCAGCTTCCCATTCTCCCTTGTAGATAAAACATTCTGGATAATTCTTACAACCAGCCTAGTTTGTTACATTAACACTAGACACGGACTGTAACACTGGGCCAGGACTGACTGTAACACTAGACACGGACTGTAACACTGGGCCAGGACTGACTGTAACACTAGACACGGACTGTAACACTGGGCCAGGACTGACTGTAACACTAGACACGGACTGTAACACTGGGCCAGGACTGACTGTAACACTAGACACGGACTGTAACACTGGGCCAGGACTGACTGTAACACTAGACACGGACTGTAACACTGGGCCAGGACTGACTGTAACACTAGACACGGACTGTAACACTGGGCCAGGACTGACTGTAACACTAGACACGGACTGTAACACTGGGCCAGGACTGACTGTAACACTAGACACGGACTGTAACACTGGGCCAGGACTGACTGTAACACTGGACACGGACTGTAACACTGGGCCAGGACTGACTGTAACACTAGACACGGACTGTAACACTGGGCCAGGACTGACTGTAACACTAGACACGGACTGTAACACTGGGCCAGGACTGACTGTAACACTAGACACGGACTGTAACACTGGGCCAGGACTGACTGTAACACTAGACACGGACTGTAACACTGGGCCAGGACTGACTGTAACACTAGACACGGACTGTAACACTGGGCCAGGACTGACTGTAACACTAGACACGGACTGTAACACTGGGCCAGGACTGAGTGTAACACTAGACACGGACTGACTGTAACACTGGACACGGACTTACTGTAACACTTGACACGGACTGTAAAACTGGACACGGACTGACTGTAACACTGGGCACGGACTGTAACACTGGGCACTGACTGTAACACTGGACACGGACTGTAACACTGGGCACGGACTGTAACACTGGGCACGGACTGACGGTAACACTGGGCACGGACTGTAACACTGGGCACTGACTGTAACACCGGACACGGACTGTAACACTGGGCACTGACTGTAACACTGGGCACTGACTGTAACACTGGGCACTGACTGTAACACTGGGCACGGACTGTAACACTGGGCACGGACTGTAACACTGGGCACTGACTGTAACACTGGGCACGGACTGTAACACTGGGCACGGACTGTAACACTGGGCACTGACTGTATCACTGGGCACTGACTGTAACACTGGGCACGGACTGTAACACTGGGCACTGAATGTAACACTGGGCACTGACTGTAACACAGGGCACTGACTGACTGTAACACTGGGCACTGACTGTAACACTGGGCACTGACTGTAACACTGGGCACTGACTGTAACACTGGGCACGGACTGTAACACTGGGCACGGACTGTAACACTGGGCACTGACTGTAACACTGGGCACTGACTGTAACACTGGGCACTGACTGTAACACTGGGCACTGACTGTAACACTGGGCACGGACTGACTGTAACACTGGGCACTGACTGTAACACTGGGCACGGACTGTAACACTGGGCACTGACTGTAACACTGGGCACTGACTGTAACACTGGGCACGGACTGTAACACTGGGCACTGACTGTAACACTGGGCACTGACTGACTGTAACACTGGGCACTGACTGTAACATTGGGCACTGACTGACTGTAACACTGGGCACTGACTGTAACACTGGGCACGGACTGACTGTAACACTGGGCACTGACTGACTGTAACACTGGACACGGACGGTAACACTGGGCACGGACTGACTGTAACACTGGGCACGGACTGACTGTAACACTGGGCAATGACTGTAACACTGGGCACTGACTGTAATACTGGGCACTGACTGTAACACTGGGTACTGACTGTAACACTGGGCACTGACTGTAACACTGGGCACTGACTGTAGCACTGGGCACTGACTGTAACACTGGGCACTGACTGTAACTCTGGGCACTGACTGACTGTAACACTGGGCACTGACTGACTGTAACACTGGGCACTGACTGTAACACTGGGTACTGACTGTAACACTGGGCACTGATTGTAACACTGGGCACTGACTGTAACACTGGGCACGGACTGTAACACTGGGCACGGACTGTAACACTGGGCACTGACTGTAACACTGGGCACTGACTGTAACACTGGGCACGGACTGTAACACTGAGCACTGATTGTAACACTGGGCACTGACTGTAACACTGGGCACGGACTGTAACACTGGGCACAGACTGTAACACTGGGCACTGACTGTAACACTGGGCACGGACTGTAATACTGGGCACTGATTGTAACACTGGGCACTGACTGTAACACTGGGTACGGACTGTTACACTGGGCACGGACTGACTGTAACACTGGGCACGGACTGTAACACTGGGCACGGACTGTAACACTGGGTACTGACTGAAACACTGGGCACTGACTGTAACACTGGGTACTGACTGTAACACTGGGCACTGACTGTAACACTGGGCACGGACTGACTGAAACACTGGGCACGGACTGTAACACTGGGCACTGACTGTAACACTGGGCACGGACTGACTGAAACACTGGGCACGGACTGTAACACTGGGCACGGACTGTTACACTGGGCACGGACTGTAACACTGGGCACGGACTGTAACACTGGGCATGGACTGTAACACTGGGCACAGACTGTTACACTGGGCACTGACTGTAACACTGGGCACGGACTGACTGAAACACTGGGCACTTTTATAGACTGTGGGTTGGTTGGTGTTGTTGTTGTCGTGTTCCTCCTTTACGGACAACCCAACCCACAACTCGGTAGAGTGCTTATACCTCACTAGGAGATCACCCTTGGCGCTTCTGGCTCTTGGAGAGGGGCTCAACATCACACGTTTAGGGGATGCGGAACCAACACTTAGCCTCGTTGTCACGTGTACACACCCACTCGAGCCGCTGTGACTCCCCACTCTCTCCTTAGGTAATATGATCTCCTCGATCCCCTTTTGGCTTATTAGTATTACCTTCTACCCTGTCCACAGCAGTGGTTCTTGGTTCTTTCTCTCTCTCCTTCTTTACTACCTCCTGGGAAGCCTCACTAGGACAAGGGCAAACACCAGCAAATTGGGATACATTTACTGGACAAAGCACATACACGATACATACACACATATAATGATAATGATTCCTATACTCTATAATATCACAATCAGGTTGCACTCCAACACCATCAGAACTCTATTATCAGCTTATCAAGTGGTATCCTATCTCCTGGTTCACCACCTGAAACTATCAAACACCTCAAGTCGATCAAATCTACATACACTGTTGCACCATCAGCAAGATAATATATATATAGAAAACCAGCATTTGATTGCAATAACATATATCAGTATAAATGTTCATTGATACACAACAATGATCAATCGATCACTGTCAGTCCTGGAACGCATACATCTGTAGGTAATCCAGCCTACGACTGTAACTCTAAACTTCAGTATAAAACACTCCTTGACATAAGAATGCAAACAACCACTCACTTCTCACTGCGTCTTGCACACTAATGACAACCAAACACTATCAACTCCCTACAAGTAATCCACCAGAACTTCCCCTTCCACCTCTGGAAGTTCACTACCCTGATATCTTCAGGTTCTTCCGGGCTTCACTACCAGGATCCTCTGCAGCTCCTCCAGGCTGCTATCATGAAGTTTCCTTGAGCAACTACGGTGCTTCACCCTTCTGCTAGGTTCCTCCACAGCTCTCTTGGCTGCTACACCGTGATGTTTCCTCGAGCAACTATGGTGCTTCACCACCTCTACAGAAGCACGTGACACTCCTCTTCACTGCTTCTCCTCCCAGCTCGAGGTCCTCGCCTCCACTACCTTGGAGTCTCATCAGTTACTTCATCTAGGCTGTCTTCGAAGTTCTCAGCAACTTCTTCCCCAAAGAACAAACCTGCAACCCATCGACACTCCAATAAAATTTTCCCCTTTAACACATAAACAAAAATAACCACACAATATGCTTGCCTCAAACCTCTATCTGTCCTCTACATACAGTGAGAGTGGACTCCCCCGTTTTGGGCGGGTCCATACTCCACCTCGCCCGGCGGCGGTCCTCACTCGCTGGGAGGGTCTTCCTCCATCAGGAGCCGGGCTCCCTCAGTCGTCTGTCAGAGCTCAGAGGGGACGGACGTCACTCCGTGCTCCCTCTTCACTCTCCTATTTCAGGCTTTCTGCCTTATTAAAACATGTCTAACTTATAAATAAACATTGCTACTGTCGCTGGGCACACGACCAACTACAAGCAATCACTATGAAATGGCGTATATCGTGCATACCACAGATTAACTGGTCGAGGGCGCTTCTCCCTCTGACGGCGTCTGGTCACAGCGCTTCCACGGCCCACAATAATGTCTCTGGCTGGCTTGATACTCTCTTCTTCGACCAGGACTTGAGACCACAACGTTCCCAGCTCGGTTCCACAGCTGGCACGTGATGTCTGGCACTCAAGTGAGGTCAAGGTCCTCCGGAAGCGAGCCTCACGCCTCCAGCAAAATGTCCACATCTCCTAGCCAGCCATTTATCTATTTCCTTACTTACTGCCCATAATCTTAAACTGCTCATTGAATCCAACATACTATTTTTCATATGGGTTATCACCTCAATATTTGCTAGACCTTCTAATCAGGTCAGGCTTGCTGAATAACTCTCAAGGAGGGAGACTCGTTTCTCCTGCAGGCTGAGATCATAACACTCCCCTCCCCTTATTTTTGAGAGTTATTCCAGTGGCAAAGCTCGGGATAATACATCCGCCACCGCACTGTCTCGTTCTTCACCCGATATACTCCCTTAGGAGTCTACAATTAGTTCGTTGCACCTTCCAACATCTGGCTCACAACTCGCCAGAAACATGATCTTCTCACAAACGATTTGACTTCTCTGGCACCTCTTGGCTAGGCTGTCCTCCTTGGACGCCTGCACTCCATCGGTCCACTCTACTTACTGTCTCCACCCTCCGTTTCCTCGTCTTCTTCTCTTCACGTCCAGAGTCAGACATCTGCTGTCTGTACCTCCTCTGTCGTCTTCACACTTCCATCTACTGCCATTATACTTTCGTCTCCTGTCATCATACTTCACTCCCTCGTCTTCACCGACGATCCTCCCTTTCGTCTCATTTATCCGAGACCTCATCCTGTTTGACTTCCATCGAGTCCCTGGCTTTCTTCTACTCCTCCATGCTTGTATCATCATCCTCTTCCCACATTTCTCATCTTTATAAAACTCCATTTCTTCTCCTTCAACTCTTCTTCGTTCCTTAAAAGTTTCTTCGAGCACTGCACTACATCCAACAGCACTCGACCATACATGTCGCTTTGCCTCTCCCAAAGTGCTCGTAAGCATCTCTCCACACATACTGTCTCTTCTCCTTTCATTTTCTCGGCTATTACTCTTCTTCACTATCTTTTCTTCACGTTTCCTGTGGAACATGTCAACTCTTGGCATCTCCCACAACTTAACTCTACTATCCATATGCCTCTGTGCTCGTGGACAACTTGACGCTCAACTCCCGTCCTCAGTCTGTCCACATCCTTCCTCATTCCTACTCAGCACAGTTGCATTCGCCTTCCGACCCTTAATTTCAGCAGTCTGGGCTCTACTCAGGTCCGCTCTCTTCACATGATTCTTCTTCGGCTGGGCCATCTTCACTTTTGACCTCACTGAGACTTCATTTTCCTGGGCTGGACCTTCATCAAACAACCACGCTATATCTACGTCGATATCTTCTACCGGTTTAATTGACACTGTCTCATCTCCTCCAGCGTCTTCCTTGTCGGCCACCTCTGTCTTCATCACTACCGAGACAGGGTACTCAATGGCTTGGCGGTCTCCTGACTCATCTCCTCGGATGTCAGTCAGGTTCACACTCTCAGGTGTCCCACCCATGCCGTGGCCTTCTGGGCACTCCTCTGGCACAGTCTCCGCCATGACTCTTGGCAACACCTTTGTCCCGCACAAGTCATTCCCCAGGATCACTTGGACTCCTGGAATAGGTATGTCAAGGCACACTCCCAACATCACCTCCGCCGACACATATTCCGACCTTAGCTGGACAGTACAAACGGGCATGTCACTCTCAGACAATAACCCACATACTCTCATCTTACTCCTGCCAGCTAACCGTCGATCATTCCCAATCAGGCTTCTCGTAATCAAGCTCTGATTAGCTCCGGTATCTCTTAAGATACCAACTTCTACCTCAGGTTGGCCTCCTATACTGATCCAACCTTTGCTCATGAACGGCCTATACCTCTCGTTCACTAAGTTCACCTTCTGTGGTTTGTCTTGGAACACATTAGTATATTTACCTCGGGGGTCACACATGGCCAGGGTCACAACTCTTTTGCCCTGCCGACAATCTCGCATCACGTGACCCAATCCGTTACAATTGTAACATCTCATCTGGGAAAAGTCTCTTCTATATGTACCAGAGTAGCTCTGACTCTGCCCACTCGTATTGGAGTTCCTCGGGCCAGACGTACTACTCGTACTCTGTGGAGCTTTACTGGACTCTTGATTTCCTGGATACCGATCAGTTTCTCGTTTAGCTCCTCCATCTTCACTTTCAGATGAAGTGCGCGACCTACTCTTCTGAGTTTTAGGGTACTTACTTTTATCTGCCCATTTATCAAAATTCTTCTCATCCCAGACTCTTCTGGGTCTCTCATAATTTCTTCCTCCCCAGACTCCATTGGGTCTGCCATTGCTGCGTCTCACCTCATTCTGCACTCTGTTCTCCCTCAAGCTCTTGTATGCTTCAGTAATCATATCTGCCCTATCTGCGGCATCTTTCACCTCCATTATCCCTGCTTCTTGGATCTTGAACTTTGTTTCGGGATGCATCATCTCCAAGAACTTCTCCATGACCATCAGTTGCTTCAGGTCAGCGTAGGATCCAACTCCAGCAGCCTCAATCCACTTCTGGAATCGTCTTTCCAGATCTCTTGCTGTCTCAGCAAACGTACATGCTCCAACTTTGATCATCTCTCTGAAGCGCTTCCTATAAGCTTCTGGGGTTAGCTGAAACGAGCGCAATATGCTGCTCTTTACTGTGGCATAATCCTGGCACTCTTTCAGTGACAATTGGGTGTATGCCTCCCTGGCTGCACCGGTCAATCTTAACTGGACCAGCTGGGCCCATTCCTCCTGTGGCCACTCCTTGATGCTGGCTACTTTTTCAAAGTGCTCGAAAAAGCTCTCTGCCTCTTCGGGAACAAACAAGGGAATGTCCTTCTCCCTAACCCTAACATCTGGTGGGTGTGATACCTGGGTGGTGCTCTCTGGCAACCCATGTTCAATCCTTTGCTCAACCAAGGTTCTATTCGCTTCTATCTGCATTTGTTTTGTTCTCTCTTTTTCTTTTTCGACCTGGGCTTTTTCTTTTTCGACCTGGGCTTTTTCTTTTTCGACCTGGGCTTTTTCTTTTTCGACCTGGGCTTTTTCTTTTTCTTTCTCCTGTTCTAACTCCAGTTCTCTTACTCTGGTTTTCTCTTTTTCTATTTCCAGTCTGGTTTTCTCTTTTTCTACTTCCAGCCTGGTTTTTTCTTTTTCCTTCTCTACTTCCAGCCTGGTTTTTTCTTTTTCCTTCTCTGCTTCATTTTTCATCTGGAGTTCTAATTTCATCTTTTCCAGCTGGAACTGTCTCTCCTTGTCCTCTCGTTGTTGCTGCATCTGGAGCTCTAACTGGAATCTCTCCAAGCTCCTATTTCGGCTACTCCTGCTACTGCGGCTACTCTTGCTGCTCCTACTCGATCCCTGGGATCTCACTTCATCCTGCCCATCATCCTCCTTTCCACTTTCAGCTCCTTTTTGGGCTCCTTCCTCTGCCGCTTCACTTCTGGCTCTCAACTGTCTAAGGATCTCATCCTTCATCCCAGCTACCTTAGATGCTTTCAACCTAATGCCAAATTTTTCTGCTATTTGTTTCAATTGATCCCTCGTGCAACCTTCCAAGTCCTCAGGCTTGCCTGACTCCACAAATACTTGCACCTTCTCCATCTTGTCCTGTGAGTCTTCCCGAGAGAGAGAATATACACCTGCGGTCACGCAGTTTATTTCAGCAAGGGTGTACAAATCCACTCTTGGACAGGGTTTGGGTGTGTCAGTTCACTCTCCCGGACACAGGCCCCCAATTTTTTTATAGACTGTGGGTTGGTTGGTGTTGTTGTTGTCGTGTTCCTCTTTTACGGACAACCCAACCCACAACTCGGTAGAGTGCTTATACCTCACTAGGAGATCACCCTTGGCGCTTCTGGCTCTTGGAGAGGGGCTCAACATCACACGTTTAGGGGATGCGGCTCCAACACTTAGCCTCGTTGTCACGTGCACACACCCACTCGAGCCGCTGTGACTCCCCACTCTCTCCTTAGGTAATATGATCTCCTCGATCCCCTTTTGGTTTATTAGTATTACCTTCTACCCTGTCCACAGCAGTGGTTCTTGGTTCTTTCTCTCTCTCTTTACTACCTCCTGGGAAGCCTCACTAGGACAAGGGCAAACACCAGCAAATTGGGATACATTTACTGGACAAAGCACATACACGATACATACACACATATAATGATAATGAATCCTATACTCTATAATATCACAATCAGGTTGCACTCCAACACCATCAGAACTCTATTATCAGCTTATCAAGTGGTATCCTATCTCCTGGTTCACCACCTGATACTATCAAACACCTCAAGTCGATCAAATCTACATACACTGTTGCACCATCAGCAAGATAATATATATATAGAAAACCAGCATTTGATTGCAATAACATATATCAGTATAAATGTTCATTGATACACAACAATGATCAATCGATCACTGTCAGTCCTGGAACGCATACATCTGTAGGTAATCCAGCCTACGACTGTAACTCTAAACTTCAGTATAAAACACTCCTTGACATAAGAATGCAAACAACCACTCACTTCTCACTGCGTCTTGCACACTAATGACAACCAAACACTATCAACTCCCTACAAGTAATCCACCAGAACTTCCCCTTCCACCTCTGGAAGTTCACTACCCTGATATCTTCAGGTTCTTCCGGGCTTCACTACCAGGATCCTCTGCAGCTCCTCCAGGCTGCTATCATGAAGTTTCCTTGAGCAACTACGGTGCTTCACCCTTCTGCTAGGTTCCTCCACAGCTCTCTTGGCTGCTACACCGTGATGTTTCCTCGAGCAACTATGGTGCTTCACCACCTCTACAGAAGCACGTGACACTCCTCTTCACTGCTTCTCCTCCCAGCTCGAGGTCCTCGCCTCCACTACCTTGGAGTCTCATCAGTTACTTCATCTAGGCTGTCTTCGAAGTTCTCAGCAACTTCTTCCCCAAAGAACAAACCTGCAACCCATCGACACTCCAATAAAATTTTCCCCTTTAACACATAAACAAAAATAACCACACAATATGCTTGCCTCAAACCTCTATCTGTCCTCTACATACAGTGAGAGTGGACTCCCCCGTTTTGGGCGGGTCCATACTCCACCTCGCCCGGCGGCGGTCCTCACTCGCTGGGAGGGTCTTCCTCCATCAGGAGCCGGGCTCCCTCAGTCGTCTGTCAGAGCTCAGAGGGGACGGACGTCGCTCCGTGCTCCCTCTTCACTCTCCTATTTCAGGCTTTCTGCCTTATTAAAACATGTCTAACTTATAAATAAACATTGCTACTGTCGCTGGGCACACGACCAACTACAAGCAATCACTATGAACTGGCGTATATCGTGCATACCACAGATTAACTGGTCGAGGGCGCTTCTCCCTCTGACGGCGTCTGGTCACAGCGCTTCCACGGCCCACAATAATGTCTCTGGCTGGCTTGATACTCTCTTCTTCGACCAGGACTTGAGACCACAACGTTCCCAGCTCGGTTCCACAGCTGGCACGTGATGTCTGGCACTCAAGTGAGGTCAAGGTCCTCCGGAAGCGAGCCTCACGCCTCCAGCAAAATGTCCACATCTCCTAGCCAGCCATTTATCTATTTCCTTACTTACTGCCCATAATCTTAAACTGCTCATTGAATCCAACATACTATTTTTCATATGGGTTATCACCTCAATATTTGCTAGACCTTCTAATCAGGTCAGGCTTGCTGAATAACTCTCAAGGAGGGAGACTCGTTTCTCCTGCAGGCTGAGATCATAACACTCCCCTCCCCTTATTTTTGAGAGTTATTCCAGTGGCAAAGCTCGGGATAATACATCCGCCACCGCACTGTCTCGTTCTTCACCCGATATACTCCCTTAGGAGTCTACAATTAGTTCGTTGCACCTTCCAACATCTGGCTCACAACTCGCCAGAAACATGATCTTCTCACAAACGATTTGACTTCTCTGGCACCTCTTGGCTAGGCTGTCCTCCTTGGACGCCTGCACTCCATCGGTCCACTCTACTTACTGTCTCCACCCTCCGTTTCCTCGTCTTCTTCTCTTCACGTCCAGAGTCAGACATCTGCTGTCTGTACCTCCTCTGTCGTCTTCACACTTCCATCTACTGCCATTATACTTTCGTCTCCTGTCATCATACTTCACTCCCTCGTCTTCACCGACGATCCTCCCTTTCGTCTCATTTATCCGAGACCTCATCCTGTTTGACTTCCATCGAGTCCCTGGCTTTCTTCTACTCCTCCATGCTTGTATCATCATCCTCTTCCCACATTTCTCATCTTTATAAAACTCCATTTCTTCTCCTTCAACTCTTCTTCGTTCCTTAAAAGTTTCTTCGAGCACTGCACTACATCCAACAGCACTCGACCATACATGTCGCTTTGCCTCTCCCAAAGTGCTCGTAAGCATCTCTCCACACATACTGTCTCTTCTCCTTTCATTTTCTCGGCTATTACTCTTCTTCACTATCTTTTCTTCACGTTTCCTGTGGAACATGTCAACTCTTGGCATCTCCCACAACTTAACTCTACTATCCATATGCCTCTGTGCTCGTGGACAACTTGACGCTCAACTCCCGTCCTCAGTCTGTCCACATCCTTCCTCATTCCTACTCAGCACAGTTGCATTCGCCTTCCGACCCTTAATTTCAGCAGTCTGGGCTCTACTCAGGTCCGCTCTCTTCACATGATTCTTCTTCGGCTGGGCCATCTTCACTTTTGACCTCACTGAGACTTCATTTTCCTGGGCTGGACCTTCATCAAACAACCACGCTATATCTACGTCGATATCTTCTACCGGTTTAATTGACACTGTCTCATCTCCTCCAGCGTCTTCCTTGTCGGCCACCTCTGTCTTCATCACTACCGAGACAGGGTACTCAATGGCTTGGCGGTCTCCTGACTCATCTCCTCGGATGTCAGTCAGGTTCACACTCTCAGGTGTCCCACCCATGCCGTGGCCTTCTGGGCACTCCTCTGGCACAGTCTCCGCCATGACTCTTGGCAACACCTTTGTCCCGCACAAGTCATTCCCCAGGATCACTTGGACTCCTGAAATAGGTATGTCAAGGCACACTCCCAACATCACCTCCGCCGACACATATTCCGACCTTAGCTGGACAGTACAAACGGGCATGTCACTCTCAGACAATAACCCACACACTCTCATCTTACTCCTGCCAGCTAACCGTCGATCATTCCCAATCAGGCTTCTCGTAATCAAGCTCTGATTAGCTCCGGTATCTCTTAAGATACCAACTTCTACCTCAGGTTGGCCTCCTATACTGATCCAACCTTTGCTCATGAACGGCCTATACCTCTCGTTCACTAAGTTCACCTTCTGTGGTTTGTCTTGGAACACATTAGTATATTTACCTCGGGGGTCACACATGGCCAGGGTCACAACTCTTTTGCCCTGCCGACAATCTCGCATCACGTGACCCAATCCGTTACAATTGTAACATCTCATCTGGGAAAAGTCTCTTCTATATGTACCAGAGTAGCTCTGACTCTGCCCACTCGTATTGGAGTTCCTCGGGCCAGACGTACTACTCGTACTCTGTGGAGCTTTACTGGACTCTTGATTTCCTGGATACCGATCAGTTTCTCGTTTAGCTCCTCCATCTTCACTTTCAGATGAAGTGCGCGACCTACTCTTCTGAGTTTTAGGGTACTTACTTTTATCTGCCCATTTATCAAAATTCTTCTCATCCCAGACTCTTCTGGGTCTCTCATAATTTCTTCCTCCCCAGACTCCATTGGGTCTGCCATTGCTGCGTCTCACCTCATTCTGCACTCTGTTCTCCCTCAAGCTCTTGTATGCTTCAGTAATCATATCTGCCCTATCTGCGGCATCTTTCACCTCCATTATCCCTGCTTCTTGGATCTTGAACTTTGTTTCGGGATGCATCATCTCCAAGAACTTCTCCATGACCATCAGTTGCTTCAGGTCAGCGTAGGATCCAACTCCAGCAGCCTCAATCCACTTCTGGAATCGTCTTTCCAGATCTCTTGCTGTCTCAGCAAACGTACATGCTCCAACTTTGATCATCTCTCTGAAGCGCTTCCTATAAGCTTCTGGGGTTAGCTGAAACGAGCGCAATATGCTGCTCTTTACTGTGGCATAATCCTGGCACTCTTTCAGTGACAATTGGGTGTATGCCTCCCTGGCTGCACCGGTCAATCTTAACTGGACCAGCTGGGCCCATTCCTCCTGTGGCCACTCCTTGATGCTGGCTACTTTTTCAAAGTGCTCGAAAAAGCTCTCTGCCTCTTCGGGAACAAACAAGGGAATGTCCTTCTCCCTAACCCTAACATCTGGTGGGTGTGATACCTGGGTGGTGCTCTCTGGCAACCCATGTTCAATCCTTTGCTCAGCCAAGGTTCTATTCGCTTCTATCTGCATTTGTTTTGTTCTCTCTTTTTCTTTTTCGACCTGGGCTTTTTCTTTTTCGACCTGGGCTTTTTCTTTTTCGACCTGGGCTTTTTCTTTTTCGACCTGGGCTTTTTCTTTTTCTTTCTCCTGTTCTAACTCCAGTTCTCTTACTCTGGTTTTCTCTTTTTCTATTTCCAGTCTGGTTTTCTCTTTTTCTACTTCCAGCCTGGTTTTTTCTTTTTCCTTCTCTACTTCCAGCCTGGTTTTTTCTTTTTCCTTCTCTGCTTCATTTTTCATCTGGAGTTCTAATTTCATCTTTTCCAGCTGGAACTGTCTCTCCTTGTCCTCTCGTTGTTGCTGCATCTGGAGCTCTAACTGGAATCTCTCCAAGCTCCTATTTCGGCTACTCCTGCTACTGCGGCTGCTCTTGCTGCTCCTACTCGATTCCTGGGATCTCACTTCATCCTGCCCATCATCCTCCTTTCCACTTTCAGCTCCTTTTTGGGCTCCTTCCTCTGCCGCTTCACTTCTGGCTCTCAACTGTCTAAGGATCTCATCCTTCATCCCAGCTACCTTAGATGCTTTCAACCTAATGCCAAATTTTTCTGCTATTTGTTTCAATTGATCCCTCGTGCAACCTTCCAAGTCCTCAGGCTTGCCTGACTCCACAAATGCTTGCACCTTCTCCATCTTGTCCTGTTAGTCTTCCCGAGAGAGAGAATATACACCTGCGGTCACGCAGTTTATTTCAGCAAGGGTGTACAAATCCACTCTTGGACAGGGTTTGGGTGTGTCAGTTCACTCTCCCGGACACAGGCCCCCAATTTTTTTATAGACTGTGGGTTGGTTGGTGTTGTTGTTGTCGTGTTCCTCTTTTACGGACAACCCAACCCACAACTCGGTAGAGTGCTTATACCTCACTAGGAGATCACCCTTGGCGCTTCTGGCTCTTGGAGAGGGGCTCAACATCACACGTTTAGGGGATGCGGCTCCAACATTTAGCCTCGTTGTCACGTGCACACACCCACTCGAGCCGCTGTGACTCCCCACTCTCTCCTTAGGTAATATGATCTCCTCGATCCCCTTTTGGCTTATTAGTATTACCTTCTACCCTGTCCACAGCAGTGGTTCTTGGTTCTTTCTCTCTCTCTTTACTACCTCCTGGGAAGCCTCACTAGGACAAGGGCAAACACCAGCAAATTGGGATACATTTACTGGACAAAGCACATACACGATACATACACACATATAATGATAATGAATCCTATACTCTATAATATCACAATCAGGTTGCACTCCAACACCATCAGAACTCTATTATCAGCTTATCAAGTGGTATCCTATCTCCTGGTTCACCACTTGATACTATCAAACACCTCAAGTTGATCAAGTCTACATACACTGTTGCACCATCAGCAAGATAATATATATATAGAAAACCAGCATTTGAATGCAATAACATATATCAGTATAAATGTTCATTGATACACAACAATGATCAATCGATCACTGTCAGTCCTGGAACGCATACATCTGTAGGTAATCCAGCCTACGACTGTAACTCTAAACTTCAGTATAAAACACTCCTTGACATAAGAATGCAAACAACCACTCACCTCTCACTGCGTCTTGCACACTAATGACAACCAAACACTATCAACTCCCTACAAGTAATCCACCAGAACTTCCCCTTCCACCTCTGGAAGTTCACTACCCTGATATCTTCAGGTTCTTCAGGGCTTCACTACCAGGATCCTCTGCAGCTCCTCCAGGCTGCTATCATGAAGTTTCCTTGAGCAACTACGGTGCTTCACCCTTCTGCAAGGTTCCTCCACAGCTCTCTTGGCTGCTACACCGTGAAGTTTCCTCGAGCAACTATGGTGCTTCACCACCTCTACAGAAGCATGTGACACTCCTCTTCACTGCTTCTCCTCCCAGCTCGAGGTCCTCGCCTCCACTACCTTGGAGTCTCATCAGTTACTTCATCTAGGCTGGCTTCGAAGTTCTCAGCAACTTCTTCCCCAAAGAACAAACCTGCAACCCATCGACACTCCAATAAAATGTTCCCCTTTAACACATAAACAAAAATAACCACACAATATGCTTGCCTCAAACCTCTATCTGTCCTCTACATACAGTGAGAGTGGACTCCCCCGTTTTGGGCGGGTCCATACTCCACCTCGCCCGGCGGCGGTCCTCACTCGCTGGGAGGGTCTTCCTCCATCAGGAGCCGGGCTCCCTCAGTCGTCTGTCAGAGCTCAGAGGGGACGGACGTCGCTCCGTGCTCCTCCCTCTTCACTCTCCTATTTCAGGCTTTCTGCCTTATTAAAACATGTCTAACTTATAAATAAACATTGCTACTGTCGCTGGGCACACGACCAACTACAAGCAATCACTATGAACTGGCGTATATCGTGCTTACCACAGATTAACTGGTCGAGGGCGCTTCTCCCTCTGACGGCGTCTGGTCACGGCGCTTCCACGGCCCACAATAATGTCTCTGGCCGGCTTGATACTCTCTTCTTCGACCAGGACTTGAGACCACAACGTTCCCAGCTCGGTTCCACAGCTGGCACGTCTACACACTTCTCTTCTCTTCGAGATATATCACTAGGGGTTCCCTTCTGGCGGGAGCTCAACGGAGCGCGGCTTCCCCCTGCGATGTCTGGCACTCAAGTGAGGTCAAGGTCCTCCGGAAGCGAGCCTCACGCCTCCAGCAAAATGTCCACATCTCCTAGCCAGCCATTTATCTATTTCCTTACTTACTGCCCATAATCTTAAACTGCTCATTGAATCCAACATACTATTTTTCATATGGGTTATGACCTCAATATTTGCTAGACCTTCTAATCAGGTCAGACTTGCTGAATAACTCTCAAGGAGGGAGACTCGTTTCTCCTGCAGGCTGAGATCATAACAGCACGGACTGACTGTAACATTGGGCACGGACTGTAACACTGGGCACGGACTGACTGTAACTCTGGGCACCGACTGTAACACTGACACTGACTGACTGTAACACTGGGTATGGACTGATTGTAACACTGGGCACGGACTGACTGTAACACTGGGCACGGACTGTAACACTGGGCACGGACTGTAACACTGGGCACGGACTGACTGTAACACTGGGCACGGACTGTAACACTGGGTATGGACTGATTGTTACACTGGGCACGGACTGACTGTAACACTTGGCACGGACTGACTAACACTGTGACACTAAAAAAGTTCTTTCTAATATCTCTGTGGCTCATTTGGGCACTCAGTTTCCACCTGTGTCCCCTAGTGCGTGTGCCCCTTGTGGTAATTAGCCTGTCTTTATCTACCCTGCCAATTCCCTTGAGAATCTTGAATGTGGTGATCATATCCCCCCTAACTCTTCTGTCTTCCAGCGAAGTGAGGTTTAATTCCCGTAGCCTCTCCTGGTAACTCATACCTCTCAGCCCGGGAACTAGTCTGGTGGCAAAACTGAACCTTTTCCAGTTTAGTCTGGAAATGAACTCCATGCTGGGGTTGCATACTACAGGATTGGTCTGACATATGTGGTATACAAAGTTCTGAATGATTCTTTACACAAGTTTCTGAATGCCGTTTGTATGTTGGCCAGCCTGGCATATGCCACTGATGTTATCCTCTTGATATGGGCTACAGTGGACAGGTCTGGCGTGATATCAGCCCCGAAGTCTTTTCTTTCTTTGATTCTTGGAGAATTTCATCTCACAGATGATTTCTTGTATCTGGCCTCCTGCTCCCTACACCTACCTTCATTACATTACATATGCATGGGTTAAACTCTAAAAACCAAATGTTCGACCATTCCTTCAGCTTGTCTAGGTCTTCTTGAAGCCTCAAGCATTCCTCCTTTGACTTAATCCTTCTCATAATTTTAGCATCGTCAGCAAACATTGAGAGAAATGAATCTATGCCCTCCGGAAGATGATTTACATATATCAGAAACAAGATAGGACCAAGTACAGAGCCCTGTGGGACTCCACTGGTGACTTCACGCCAATCGGAGGTCTCACCCCTCACCGCAACTCTCTGCATCCTATTGCTTAGGTACTCCCTTATCCACTGGGGCACCTTACCAGCTACACCTGCCTGTCTCTCCAGCTTATGTACCAGCCTCTTATGCGGTACTGTGTCAAAGGCTTTCCGACAATACAAGAAAATGTAGTCCGCCCAGCCCTCTCTTTCTTGCTTAATCTTTGTCACCTGGTGGTAGAATTTTATTAAGCCCGTCAGGCAAGATTTACTCTCCCTGAACCCATGTTGGCGAAGTCCCTTCTCTCCAGATGTGTTACTAGATTTTTTTCTCACGATCTTCTCCATCACCTTGCATGGTATACAAGTCCAGGACACTGGGGTGGACTTGTATATATAGGTAGGTATACAAAAACTGAACCTTTTTCAGTGCCTATTGCCTGTCGCCTTTTTTGCATATTGGGACCACATTCGATCACTTCAATATTTCTGGTAGGTCTCCCGTCTCCAGTGACCTACTATACACTATGGAGAGTGGCAAGCAAAGTGCCTCTGCACACTTTTTCAGTACCCATGGCGAGATCCATTTCGAACCCCTCCAAGGCTGCCTGGTTTACTTCCCTTTCTCCTTGCACAGTGACCTCACCTTGTTCTATTGTGAAGACCTCTTGGAACCTCTTGTTGAGTTCTTCACACACCTCTTTGTCATTCTCTGTATACCTGTCCTCGCCTGTTCTAAGTTTTAGTACCTGTTCTTTCACTGTTGTTTTCCTTCTGATGTGACTGTGGAGTAGCTTTGGTTCGGTCTTGGCTTTGTTTGCTATATCATTTTCATAATTTTTCTCTGCTTCTCTTCTCACCCTAACATACTCATTTCTGGTTCTCTGGTATCTCTCTCTGCTTTCTGGTGTTCTGTTATTCCGGAAGTTCCTCCACGCCCTTTTGTTCAGTTCCTTTGCTTCCATACATGCCCTATTATACCATGGATTCTTCTGTTGCTTCTCGGATTTTTCACTTTGGGCCGGGATGAACCTATTTACTGCCTCCTGAAACTTTTGGGTAACATAGTCCATCATATCTTGTACAGACTTAGCTCTGAGGTCTGTGTCCCAAGGTATATCCCTTAGGAAACTTCTCATCCCCTTATAATTCCCCTTTCAGTATGCCAGCCTTTTGTTTTCTAGTTCTTTTTTGGGGGGAGATAAGTCCTAGCTCTACCAGGTACTCAAAGATCAATACACTGTGGTCACTCATTCCCAAGGGGGCTGCCATCTTAACTTCCCTTATATCCCTCTCATTGAGGGTAAATATCAGATCAAGCATAGCTAGTTCATCCTCTCCTTTCATTCTTGTTCGTCCCTCGATATGTTGGCTTAGAAAGTTTCTTATTGCCGTGTCCAGCAGCTTAGCTCTCCATGTTTCTGGTCCTCCATGTGGGTTTCTGTTCTCCCAATCTATCATCCCGTGGTTGAAGTCCGCCATGATTAGTAGTCCAGATCCATTATCAATTACTACTAGCGAGAGATGCTGTTCTCTCTATTAAGTTAATGGTGGCCATGTTGTTTCTATCATATTTCTGTCTGGGTCTTATGTCATTTGGTGGCGGGGTTATATATGATTGCGACTACAATTTTTTGTCCTCCAGTTGCTATTGTACCTTTTATGTAGTCACTGAAACCTTCATAGCCCTGAATAACTATCTTCCCAAAATTCCAGCCTTTTCTTTCCAGTAAAGCTGCACCACCACCTCCTCTTGCTTCTCTCTCTTTCCTCACAACACAGCAGTCCTGTTGAAACACTGCATTTGTTATTGTTTACGTTACCTTTGTTTCTGTGAGTGCTATTATGTCTGGGTTTTCTTCAAGTACCCATTCTCCAAGTTCATTTGTTTTATTTGTAATCGCATTTATGTTAGTGTACATTGCCTTGAGACTCACTTTCTTCTGTCCCTTCTGATGTTCTCTTCTTGGTGAGCGTTCTACTGATGGGGGACGCTGTTACATGGGTGTGAGGATTTGTGGGGTGGGTAATGGGGTCTCAGAGGATTCTGGAGTGAGGGGTGGTGGGTCAAGTGAAGGGGGGACAGGGAGGGTATGGGATAAAGGGGGAGGGAGGGCAGTGGGGGAAGGGGGGCAAGGGGACATGGTGGGAGTAGGGGAGGGGTAGCTGGGGGGTGGGGAGTTGCATGAGGGGGGGGGGGACTGAGAGTTGGCTGAACATTTGATTGGGGGCGAGGAGCATTCGGGGTAGGGGAGGTTTCTATGCAGAGGAGGGTGATATAGTGGCCCTCCCCTTTGGTGTTACTGGGATGCTGGTTGTGGGTTCCCCCCTCATTCCTGGGGATGTTGTGTTGGGACCTGTGTTTTCCTGGTTTTCTCTTCTCGCCCTGCGCTTCTTCCTTGCTTCTGCAGCCATGGCTCTCTCCTCCCTAGTCATGTCCCTCTGGAGGAATACTTTTTTGAATTCTCCCACATGTTGCAGGTGGCTCTTCCTTGTTAGAATCTTCTCCTTTGTGGTCTCATTGGCGAACACTATCTTTAACACGCGGTCTCTGTCCTTGCTGTACCAGCCTAACCTGAAAATCTTCTCAATTCTATGTTCAGTCCCTTCCATCTCTAGCCTCCTTAGTATTTTATTCGCTGCTGCTCTGTCTTTATCGTTCCATTCTGTCCTATTGGAGCCTTCCTGCTCTTTAATACCCACTGCTACAACTGATCTTTTTCTTTCCAGCATCTGACTAGTGGCCTTTGCTGCTTCTTGTGAGGTGGCTGCTGTCATGGCTACCTCCCTCACTGTGGACATTTCTTCCTTGTTCTTTTTTAGCATTTCTGCAAATGTTGCTTGTACTATGGTAGTTCCTTCCAATGTACCATTTTCATCTTCTCTTTGAATGATTATTTGAGCCTCCGTCTCAGTATTATTCTCTTTAAGGGTTTTAATCTCCTCTTTTGCTGCTGTCAGCTCTCTTTGCAGGTTGCTTATTGTATTATTCATTTCCTGCATCTCCCTTCTGATATCCTCCAAAACCTGGGCAAACACTTCCTTCATTTGGTCACATTGACTTTTCCCTGTTTCCATGGAAGTCCTTGCTGCCATGTTTGTCCCTGTTCCTACTATGTCTTGACAAGGTTTGCCAGGAGGGGGGCAAAGAGAGAGAGAGAGAGAGAGAGAGAGAGAGAGAGAGAGAGAGAGAGAGAGAGAGAGAGAGAGAGAGAGAGAGAGAGAGAGAGAGAGGGGAGGGTGAGAGAGAGGATGAGATAGGGGGGTGTTGAGAGAGAAGGGGAGATGAGAAAGAGGGTAAGATCCAGAGAAGCAAGAGAGGTAGGGGGGAGGGGGAGGGGGGAGAGAGATCGTGGGGGGCAAAAGCGAGAGATAGAGCAAGAGAAAGAGGGTTAAGAAAGAGTGAAAAGGAGAGGAGAGGGAGGGAGAGAGATGGGAGAGCAAGAGAGAGAGATGGGGAGAGCAAGAGAGAGAGAGAGATGGGAGAGCAAGAGAGAGAGATGGGAGAGCAAGAGAGAGAGAGAGAGAGAGAGACAGTGTGAGTGGAAGAGTGAGAGAGGAGAGGGAGAGGGGAGAGGAGGAGGAGGGTGGCTGATAGTAGTATGGTCAAACCTATCACCTAGGTTCTAAATCCTGTTTGTGATACATGTGTGTGTGTGTGTGGGTTGTTTGAGAAGGGGTGGTGACTCAATGTCTTGAAGTGAGGAGTTGGGGGTAGCCTGTGTGTGTGTGTGTGTGTATGTTTTGGAGGGGTTATGGTGAGGGAAAGAGGGGGATCCAGATTGCTACCCCACCCCCCTCCCTTTCTCACTTATCCCCCCAGCTTAACACTGCTCGCAGGCTCACTGTGACGCTTAATGAACTCCCAGCTAACTGGTAAACTGAAATATTAAACGGGGAAGACAGCATAATAAAGAGTTAAATTTAACTAATGAATAATAATTAAACTTATGGCTGCCACCACCTTCCTGCAACCTGAGTGTGCCGGCACTACTGATCTCCCTGGATGGTCACATACTGATCTCCCTGGATGGTCACATACTGATCTCCCTGGAGGGTCACATACTGATCTCCCTGGAGGGTCACATACTGATCTCCCAGGATGGTCACATACTGATCTCCCTGGATGGTCACATACTGATCTCCCTGGAGGGTCACATACTGATCTCCCAGGATGGTCACATACTGATCTCCCTGGAGGGTCACATACTGATCTCCCTGGATGGTCACATACTGATCTCCCTGGATGGTCACATACTGATCTCCCTGGAGGGTCACATACTGATCTCCCAGGATGGTCACATACTGATCTACTGATCTCCCTGGATGGTCACATACTGATCTCCCTGGATGGTCACATACTGATCTCCCTGGATGGTCACATACTGATCTCCCTGGAGAGTCACATACTGATCTCCCTGGAGGGTCACATACTGATCTCCCTGGATGGTCACATACTGATCTCCCAGGAGGGTCACATACTGATCTCCCTGGAGGGTCACATACTGATCTCCCTGGAGGGTCACATACTGATCTCCCTCGATGGTCACATACTGATCTCCCTGGAGGGTCACATACTGATCTCCCTCGATGGTCACATACTGATCTCCCTGGAGGGTCACATACTGATCTCCCTCGATGGTCACATACTGATCTCCCTGGAGGGTCACATACTGATCTCCCTGGAGGGTCACATACTGATCTCCCTGGAGGGTCACATACTGATCTCCCTCGATGGTCACATACTGATCTCCCTGGAGGGTCACATACTGATCTCCCTCGATGGTCACATACTGATCTCCCTGGAGGGTCACATACTGATCTCCCTGGATGGTCACATACTGATCTCCCTGGATGGTCACATACTGATCTCCCTGGAGGGTCACATACTGATCTCCCTGGAGGGTCACATACTGATCTCCCTCGATGGTCACATACTGATCTCCCTGGATGGTCACATACTGATCTCCCTGGAGGGTCACATACTGATCTCCCTGGAGGGTCACATACTGATCTCCCTCGATGGTCACATACTGATCTCCCTGGAGGGTCACATACTGATCTCCCTCGATGGTCACATACTGATCTCCCTGGAGGGTCACATACTGATCTCCCTCGATGGTCACATACTGATCTCCCTGGATGGTCACATACTGATCTCCCTGGAAGGTCACATACTGATCTCCCTGGAGGGTCACATACTGATCTCCCTGGAGGGTCACAAATCAATAATTATCAAACTGTAAGGGCGTAGGAATGTGCGTAGTAATGCTTAGGAAATATTTTAAAGAGCATTCTTCACTTGTTTAGATTCAAGGTTAACTTTTATTACCATTAACTGGAGGAGAACACGGGCCACTTCCAGCACAACACGTAAACCTGGAGAACACGGGGCACTTCCAGCACAACACGTAAACCTGGAGAACACGGGCCACTTCCAGCACAACACGTAAACCACACATATATCGACTCAGAACAGAGACAAAAAGGGAGGGAAAAATATCTGAACACCAAAGTACATTAATAAACACTTTATTTAACAAAAGACACGTTTATTTATTTATATCCTAGCTGTAATTAAGTCTTACGAGGCAAGAGTGTCTCACTGATGGAACCTGAATACTCAGGAGCACATTACTTTATCCTGCAGTTACCGGCCACAGATGTTGAATAGCTGCCCCCAGCTCCTTGGACCTGTCCCAAGTCACAACCCAAGACACATTGACTAAAATGTTTCTCACAAGCTAACAGGTGGAAGAAAGCTCCACCCTCATCTAGCTTCATAGGCCCAATGAACCCCGCCTCAACAGTCCGGCTCTAGGCCTTGGTCCAGCCAGTCAGTGCCAGCACCAAGCCCCACCCACTAGGCCTCCCTGGCTTCCACCAGTCATGCTCCAGGATGGCTATAGGCCTGCCCTAAAGGTTATATTTTTTCCCCGGAGATTTCTCACTCGTTCGCACACTTACATCTAGGAGCAGGGGAATGTATATGGCACCGGCTGAATTTAATGCCCCTCATTTGTCAATGGCTATAGAGGAGACAGGAGAGAGAGGGGAAACGGTTGGGGAGGAGGAATCGGAGAAGGATTGGGGAAGAGGACTGGGGAACAAGGCCAGCCAGCGACTGGCTGGCCTTGTCGATTGGCCAGCGTCGATTGGCCAGCGACGGTCTCACTTGACTCCACAGTTGTATGGGAGGCAGGTGAGGGCCGGCACTATACACTGGAGGGGAAGGAGACATGCGAGGTCTTGTGTACCGGTCCGTTACAAGGAGGCCAGATACAAGGTATCATTTGGAAGATAAAATTCTTCAAGAATCAGATAGAGAGAGAGGAAGACCTGTAGGTGGATATCACGCCAGACCTGTCTCCTGAAGCTCATATCAAGAGGATAACATCAGCAGCATATGCCAGGTTGGCCAACCTAAGAACGGCCTTTAGAAACTTGTGTAAGGAATCATTCAGAACTTTGTATACCACATATGTCAGACCAATTCTGGAGTATGCAGCTCCAGCATGGAGTCCATATCTAGTCAAGCATAAGACTAAACTGGAAAAGGTTCAAAGGTTTTCCACCAGACTAATACCCGAGCTGAGAGGTATGAGCTACGAGGAGAGACTACGGGAATTAAACCTCACGTCGCTGGAAGACAGAAGAGTTAGAGGAGGACATGATTGCCACTTAAAAGATTCTCAAAGGAATTGATAGGGTAGATAAAGACAAACTATTTAACTCAAGGGTCGCACGCACTAAAAGACACAGGTGGAAATTGAGTGCCCAAATGAGCCAAAGAGACATATTTTCAGTGTCAGAGTAGTCATCAAATGGAATGCATTAGGAAGTGAAGTGGTGGAGGCTGATTCCATACATAGTTTCAAATGGAGATACGATAGAGCCCAATAGGTTCAGGAATCAGTTCAACGGTTGACTGACAGTTAAGAGGACCAAAGAGCCAGAACTCAACCCCTGCAAGCACAAATAGGTAAGTACAACTAGGTGAGCACACACACACACACACACACACACACACACACACACACACACACACACTCACCAGGCCCCACGTAGGGGCCTGGTAGCCTGGTGGATAGCGCGCAGGACTCGTAATTCTGTGGCGCGGGTTCGATTCCAGCACCAGGCAGAAACAAATGAGCAAAGTTTCTTTCACCCTGAATGCCCCTGTTACCTAGCAGTAATTAGGTACCTGGGAGTTAGAGAGCTGCTATGGGCTCCTTCCTCGAAATGTGTGAGTGAAAAATTAATAGTTAGTAACAGTTGACCGATTGACAGTTGAGAGGCGGGGCGATGGAGCAGAGCTCAACCCCCGCAAGCACAACTATGTGTGTGGGAAAAACCTGCTGGGATTGATATAAGAGGAGACTACCAGGGACTTCTACTGAACTAAATTAAAAATTTACTGTCTGCAAATTAATTCAACTAAAATCTCTAGCTAGGGTTGTAAATCCTAGATCCTCTTTTCCTAATGACAGACTGTGGGCTGTAAGGGACAGGTGGGGTGAATGACTTAGTTGATAGAAGTTCCAATCCACCTGTAGACAGGGATCTCACATCAGCTTGTATTTTATACAAGGATAAGATTTAATAAATTCAGTTATATGACTGAACACTGGCTCTGTTTAAATCAGGGATTTAAACATACATAGTCTAACCTAGCACCATAACTTACAGCCAATAGATTCTTATACTATAAACAACAAATTAAATTGTAAAAGTATAATAAATGACCTTAAATATAGTCTTAATACTGTTAAGTAAGTACTAGAAATTATATTCAATTAAATGAACTTATATGATAACTTAAAAATAACTAAGCAAGCAATTGATAACTTAATTTATATATTCAAATATATATGCAGACATATTCAATTTATACAGTTAGCTTGACTGAATCTTTTCCAACACTATGGACACTTGTGAGGATTTTACTTATTGAGGCTGAATTCTTTCTGACACAATGGACACTCATGAGGTTCAGTGCTTGGATAAGATTCACAGCTACACTACAATTTTAATAAACTTACTGATATGTGAGGCTTAGCCTCGCTTTTTAACCAACAAACATATTTATAGGATATTAAAGCTACACAAGCATACAATTGGCCAATCATATACCAAATAACCTTCAATATACTTCTCTGCCAGTCGGGGTGCCTGTCTGACAAGTTTGCCAGACTGATTAACTCTCTCTTGTTGAGTTTAGGCACGATATTTTGCTACAGCATTGCTGAATGATGATCTGGTAGCGTTGCTACGTGATTGTCCCTGCTGTTGCAGAAGAATGAGTTGATAAAGATAAAGAATGAAGGTGGAGGAAACCGTGTCACCGTGATCTCCACTATACACTCTTATTTTATGTAATGTTCCAGGATTTTCCTTGTAGATATTGTCCAGGTACTCCCCCAGTTCTAGAGAGTATTCACTGGCGATAAAAAATATTAGATAAGGTGTCCTTGAGCTGGTAATGTTCGCTAAGGATCAGTTACTTGTTCACTCATTTGTAAACAAACGCGGAGTGCCGCGAGGCATCGTCGTGGGCGCTTCTCACCCCCGAGATGCTCCTCCCTCTCCCTTGAGAGGTAACTTTCAATGAATATTGATTGATTATTTTTACAGTCTAGACTTATGATTAAGATAAGATGTGATTATAATATAATTAGATATAAGATTTAAAGATTATAAGTAGTATTTGAAAGTACCACTGAATCTTATTAAGGATTCGATTTTTAATCTCTACCGGAAGCGAATAAATGTTCCAATAGTTTTTTAATTAAGAAATCCTTCTAGAAGCTTCTGGATCCTTGAGAGATCATGTACAAAGTCACGTAGGCATCAAAAGGGCCCCTGTTGCGTACGTGTTCATGGTGCCATTGTCATCCAGGATCAAGCTATATAATGAATCTATAATGATTCTAATATGATTTTGATACGATTTAGATATGATTTTGATATGATTTAGATATGATATAGAAATGATATAGTAATTATACATTTCTTAGATGATTATTAGATATGGTGGGTAAAAATTTCCCACATCGTGAATACACACACACAAAGGTATAATGAGTTGTGAAGGACATATTTAGGTGATTAAATAATAAACGACAGTATTGCACTGCTGCTATAACACAGTTTTGTTCCACAATAACAACTACTTTTGAAAGATTAATTTCAATGTAATATATCCTGAAAAAGTTTTGTAAAACAGTATCTGAGAAACCCAATTGAAATATTAACACCAAATTTCATATGAAAAATCTTTTATTCATTGTTTGCAATATAAATTAAGACATATTTACCTGACATAAAAAAACAAAAGATAAGACAAATTAAATGTTATATACGAAAGATAATTATATAGAGCAGCAATATCGACCCCTGATAACAAGTGTTACCAAATACACAGCTTACATATTAGAGTCAATAAATGTGTCAATTTTATTTAGTAAAGGAGAGTTGACTTTATTTGTGGCTTATGTTAGGCTGAAGAAGTGGTGTGTCAGTTGTAATAATAATGGAGGCGCGGGCTGCCCAATTGTTTAACAAGGTGAGCAAAACAATGTTAGGTAAACAGCAGTACTCACTTAGTTGTACTCACCTAGTTGTAATTGCGGGGAGTTGAGCTGTGGGCCCGCCTCTCAATTATCAATCAACTTTTATTTCCTCCTCCCCCCCCCCACACACACACATCCCCATGAAGCAGCCCGTAACACCTGTCTAACTCAATATGTGCACAATTTATTTACTGCTAGGGGAACAGATGCATTAGGGTGAAAGAAAATCGGGCCATTTGTTTCCGCCATCGCCGGGAATCGATCCCCGGTTTCTAGGACTACGAACCCCGAGCGCTGACCACTCAGCTACAGGCCCCCACCCCTAAGCAGTGAGGTGTAACTGGTGTTAGGGATACAATAAATATTTCTAGGCATTAATTATGTCAATAAAGTTTCCTCATATGCTGGTGTGTTCCCCACATGGTCAGTACCTTGGACTCCCCACATGGTCAGTACCTTGGACTCCCCACATGGTCAGTACCTTGGACTCTCAACATGGTCAGTACCTTGGACTCCCCACATGGTCAGTACCTTGGACTCCCCACATGGTCAGTACCTTGGACTCTCAACATGGTCAGTACCTTGGACTCTCAACATGGTCAGTACCTTGGACTCCCCACATGGTCAGTACCTTGGACTCTCAACATGGTCAGTACCTTGGACTCTCAACATGGTCAGTACCTTGGACTCTCAACATGGTCAGTACCTTGGACTCCCCACATGGTCAGTACCTTGGACTCTCAACATGGTCAGTACCACATGGTCAGTACCACATGGTCAGTACCTTGGACTCCCCACATGGTCTGTACCTTGGACTCTCAACATGGTCAGTACCTTGGACTCCCCACATGGTCAGTACCTTGGACTCCCCACATGGTCAGTACCTTGGACTCTCAACATGGTCAGTACCTTGGACTCCCCACATGGTCAGTACCTTGGACTCTCAACATGGTCAGTACCTTGGACTCTCAACATGGTCAGTACCTTGGACTCCCCACATGGTCAGTACCTTGGACTCTCAACATGGTCAGTACCTTGGACTCTCAACATGGTCAGTACCTTGGACTCTCAACATGGTCAGTACCTTGGACTCCCCACATGGTCAGTACCTTGGACTCTCAACATGGTCAGTACCACATGGTCAGTACCACATGGTCAGTACCTTGGACTCCCCACATGGTCAGTACCTTGGACTCTCAACATGGTCAGTACCTTGGACTCCCCACATGGTCAGTACCTTGGACTCCCCACATGGTCAGTACCTTGGACTCTCAACATGGTCAGTACCTTGGACTCTCAACATGGTCAGTACCTTGGACTCCCCACATGGTCAGTACCTTGGACTCTCAACATTGTCAGTACCTTGGACTCTCAACATGGTCAGTACCTTGGACTCTCAACATGGTCAGTACCTTGGACTCCCCACATGGTCAGTACCTTGGACTCTCAACATGGTCAGTACCACATGGTCAGTACCACATGGTCAGTACCTTGGACTCCCCACATGGTCAGTACCACATGGTCAGTACCACATGGTCAGTACCACATGGTCAGTACCACATGGTCAGTACCACATGGTCAGTACCTTGGACTCCCCACATGGTCAGTACCACATGGTCAGTAACACATGGTCAGTACCACATGGTCAGTACCACATGGTCAGTTCCACATGGTCAGTACCTTGGACTCCCCACATGGTCAGTACCACATGGTCAGTACCACATGGTCAGTACCACATGGTCAGTACCACATGGTCAGTACCACATGGTCAGTACCACATGGTCAGTACCACATGGTCAGTACCACATGGTCAGTACCACATGGTCAGTACCTTGGACTCCCCACATGGTCAGTACCACATGGTCAGTACCACATGGTCAGTACCACATGGTCAGTACCACATGGTCAGTACCACATGGTCAGTACCACATGGTCAGTACCACATGGTCAGTACCTTGGACTCCCCACATGGTCAGTACCACATGGTCAGTACCACATGGTCAGTACCACATGGTCAGTACCACATGGTCAGTACCACATGGTCAGTACCACATGGTCAGTACCACATGGTCAGTACCACATGGTCAGTACCTTGGACTCCCCACATGGTCAGTACCACATGGTCAGTACCACATGGTCAGTACCACATGGTCAGTACCACATGGTCAGTACCACATGGTCAGTACCACATGGTCAGTACCACATGGTCAGTACCTTGGACTCCCCACATGGTCAGTACCACATGGTCAGTACCACATGGTCAGTACCACATGGTCAGTACCACATGGTCAGTACCTTGGACTCCCCACATGGTCAGTACCACATGGTCAGTACCACATGGTCAGTACCACATGGTCAGTACCACATGGTCAGTACCACATGGTCAGTACCACATGGTCAGTACCACATGGTCAGTACCACATGGTCAGTACCACATGGTCAGTACCACATGGTCAGTACCACATGGTCAGTACCTTGGACTCCCCACATGGTCAGTACCACATGGTCAGTACCACATGGTCAGTACCACATGGTCAGTACCACATGGTCAGTACCACATGGTCAGTACCACATGGTCAGTACCTTGGACTCCCCACATGGTCAGTACCACATGGTCAGTACCACATGGTCAGTACCACATGGTCAGTACCACATGGTCAGTACCACATGGTCAGTACCACATGGTCAGTACCACATGGTCAGTACCACATGGTCAGTACCACATGGTCAGTACCACATGGTCAGTACCACATGGTCAGTACCACATGGTCAGTACCACATGGTCAGTACCACATGGTCAGTACCTTGGACTCCCCACATGGTCAGTACCACATGGTCAGTACCACATGGTCAGTACCACATGGTCAGTACCACATGGTCAGTACCACATGGTCAGTACCACATGGTCAGTACCACATGGTCAGTACCACATGGTCAGTACCACATGGTCAGTACCACATGGTCAGTACCACATGGTCAGTACCTTGGACTCCCCACATGGTCAGTACCACATGGTCAGTACCACATGGTCAGTACCACATGGTCAGTACCACATGGTCAGTACCACATGGTCAGTACCACATGGTCAGTACCTTGGACTCCCCACATGGTCAGTACCACATGGTCAGTACCACATGGTCAGTACCACATGGTCAGTACCACATGGTCAGTACCACATGGTCAGTACCACATGGTCAGTACCACATGGTCAGTACCACATGGTCAGTACCACATGGTCAGTACCACATGGTCAGTACCACATGGTCAGTACCACATGGTCAGTACCACATGGTCAGTACCACATGGTCAGTACCACATGGTCAGTACCTTGGACTCCCCACATGGTCAGTACCACATGGTCAGTACCACATGGTCAGTACCACATGGTCAGTACCACATGGTCAGTACCACATGGTCAGTACCACATGGTCAGTACCTTGGACTCTCAACACATAATTAAACAAAAAAATTCTGATAAATAATCTTCAATAGAAAACCATTTACATTTTTTTACTAAACATCATTTAACAGCAATTGGGGCAGAACTGTAATTATATTCTGCTATATAATTTGCAAGTTACAGTCAAATTAATAATTGGAATATTTTTTATTTTTTAATCTTTCCATAATAATGTTAATTACAATTACTATTAAATTGTTTGTACTTATAATCCTTTTATTTATTGAGTGTAATTATACAAAATCTTTAGATGAACTTCACAGTTGTTGATTATTCTGGATTCATTATCCACTTTCTATTCACCTTTTGGTATATCCTCTAGGAACTTGTTCACTTAATGTACCTCTCAAGGTGGCCCTTTAAGGCTACTGGCACAATGTCTATGAGATGTACAATATCCATTAGATTTCATGCAGAAATATCCTATTGTGTTGCATGTTCTGCAGTAATCTTTTTGTTATCTGTATGTGCACTATAGACTGACCATCCTGCTGCCTTTGAGTAGTCTTGGCCTAACACCCATGGTGTATATTGATCATTAGGTGTCCCAGTGTCCTCTACATGTGTGTCCCAGTGTCCCAGTGTCCTCTACATGTGTGTCCCAGTGTCCCAGTGTCCTCTACATGTGTGTCCCAGTGTCCCAGTGTCCTCTACATGTGTGTCCCAGTGTCCCAGTGTCCTCTACATGTGTGTCCCAGTGTCCCAGTGTCCTCTACATGTGTGTCCCAGTGTCCCAGTGTCCTTTACATGTGTGTCCCAGTGTCCCAGTGTCCTCTACATGTGTGTCCCAGTGTCCTCTACATGTGTGTCCCAGTGTCCCAGTGTCCCCTACATGTGTGTCCCAGTGTCCTCTACATGTGTGTCCCAAACCTCTTCCTCTGCTACACAATTTTACGGTATAAAATAAACACAATTTCTTTTTTAACAGATAAATGCACTTGTGAGTAAAAAAAAAATACTGTCAGCTGCAATAATATTTTTGCTGTTGTTAGTTAAATAAAAAATATAATGAAACGAATATTTCTGGATTATGTTTAACCCATCTTTTGTATATCTATTTTAAAGCCAATATAGTCATCCTGACTTTTCTGCATGTCCTTGCCAGCTGGGAGTCGGGTCAGAGCTAGGTAATGCAAGGAATTTGGAACACTCAGTGAAATCTCGATCAGAAATTAATCCAAGTTAAGACTTTCTGAACAGTTTATTGAAGGATGCCAAAGAAATATGACTAACATTACATACCAATATCAGTTCTTAATGATCCAAAGTTAACATTTATTAACTTAAGATAAGTTTAGGAATGATGTTAGCCTGTAAGATATGTGTAGCAGTGGTGTTAGCCTGTAAGATATGTGTAGCAATGATGTTGGCCTGTAAGATATGTGTAGCAGGGATGTTGGCCTGTAAGATATGTGTAGCAGGGATGTTGGCCTGTAAGATATGTGTAGCAATGATGTTGGCCTGTAAGATATGTGTAGCAGTGATGTTAACCTGTAAGATATGTGTAGCAGTGATGTTAACCTCTGGGGCTTGGCCATCTGATTTGCAATGTCCTACTACCAAACATATTTAAATAATATTCCTCACTCCTGTTGAAAGGAGAGTTTATATAATCCAGATTCTAGTAATACTGTTTACATTGTTGTAACTACTTGACAAATTGGTTATATAATTGTCTTCCCAAGGGAAGACAGTCGTGAGGAACATAACTTTTGCAAAATGAATAATTAGTTTAATATCAAAATCTGACTCTACAGACATATATTTATTATTGATTTAATGAACAAATTAATATAAATTTGTACCATACATTTTACTTAGTCATTAATTTAAATTTTATATACCAGTTGAACCTAAACAATTTTCTTTAGTTGTCGACAACAAAATCTTTAGACACAAAAAAGGTAGCAAATATTTCAAAGTAAAAGTGACAAATGTAAGAGCTTAATTACTAAGGTATCTCGAGTTTACTGAGAACAGGAGATGTTATGTTCCTCTCACAGGGTTATAAACCCATGGAACCGCCTACCCGCCGAAGGCATTCATAAACAGTCAGTGTGAACCCATCACAGGGAATATAACTCCCTCAGAGAGCGAAGATTAACGTGTTTTTAATGAGGGTTTCTCGGCGTCCGTTTACCCGGAGTCGACGAGAGCCACGCAGGGGCCTGACGGCTGAGTGAACAGCGCTTGTGATTCGTAGTCCTAAGTGAACAGTCCTTGGGATTCGAACCATTCTCTTGCTTCGATCTCCGGTGGAGGCGGAAGTAAACGGAAGAGGTTGTTTCCCCCTGATGCCTCTGTTCACCTAGCAGTAAATAGGTACGTAGGAGTTAGACAGCTGCTACGGGTTGCTTCCTGGGGGTGTGGAAGAAAAAAAAGGCCTGGTCGAAGACTGGGCCGCGGGGACGCTAAGCCCTGAAATCATCTCAAGATAACCTCAAGATAATGCAAGATATCTTAGAATTACGTAGGTAAAAGAAACAACAATAACATGTGTTCACTACAGTGTCACTGCTGACTGTGGAACTTGAAAAAACGTTTTATACCGATATATAAATCATTTTATAAGAACATACGGCGTAAATAGGTCGTAGGTGCCGATGAGCCGGCATCGTGATTGGCTAAGACAGGAAGATGGACAATGTTACCTTCTCTCTGATTGGCCAAACGAAATGCCCTAGTGACATCTAGCGAGACTTAAGTGAACTACTTGAAAAAATTTAATAATTGTTTACGAACACCTTTATGAATCGTACGTCGGGCTCTTCTTCCCAGTACTTAAGAACCTTCGCAGCGCAGCGAAGAACCACGTGCGCTTCTTGAGTCTAAGTCCAGGTGTTCACTACACCGAAGCTGTGAACGCAGTTAGCCTGAACAGGTGTTTCAATTAACCGAATTTAACATCCAGCAAATCCTTAAATACACCCTGAATGAATCTTGTTTGAATACCTTTCGAGGTACATTGACACACACGCCAGAGTCAACAAAGTAATGAAGTGGAGCGCGTGGCCCAACCTGCAGCTCTCCTCCGGCTGCTAAAGCTTCAGTGTTGGAGCTGAACAATACGTGACGGCTTAATACTGCGTTCGATATTCTCCCAGGCACACACAGAGAGAGACGGAGAGAGAGACAGAGAGAGAGAGACAGACGGACCAAGAGAGAGACAGAGAGAGAGCAAACACACCCCCACACCCCCACCAACCACCAATGCAACATTCTCTCCTATAACGCCAGTATTGGGACTGTGAGTGAGGCACTCAACAAAAACCCTCATCTCTGCCCGAGTGCAAGCTCCATTGTCTCGACTTGCAATGAATGGGTTCCAATTGAGAGCCGGAATCGGACTTAATAGGGTATTGTTGCTTGGGAAAAGTTGCACGGCGCATGCAACGTTCACAGGGGAAAGTTACTGCAATCTTTACATGCAAATGAGACGAGTTACTCACATGAGGGCAATGAGTCGAGTTACTCACATGAGGGTAATGAGACGAGTTACTCACATGAGGGCAATGAGACGAGTTACTCACATGAGGGTAATGAGACGAGTTACTCACATGAGGGTAATGAGATGAGTTACTCACATGAGGGTAATGAGATGAGTTACTCACATGAGGGTAATGAGATGAGTTACTCACATGAGGGTAATGAGATGAGTTACTCACATGAGGGTAATGAGACGAGTTACTCACATGAGGGCAATGAGACGAGTTACTCACATGAGGGTAATGAGACGAGTTACTCACATGAGGGTAATGAGATGAGTTACTCACATGAGGGTAATGAGATGAGTTACTCACATGAGGGTAATGAGATGAGTTACTCACATGAGGGTAATGAGACGAGTTACTCACATGAGGGCAATGAGACGAGTTACTCACATGAGGGTAATGAGATGAGTTACTCACATGAGGGTAATGAGAGGAGTTACTCACATGAGGGTAATGAGATGAGTTACTCACACGGGGGTAGAACCGTTCTCATTTTAAAGAGGACGGTGAGGATAATATGAACAACACCATACTGACTCACCAGTCTGACACGGTTCATACTGACTCACCAGTCTGACACGGTTCATACTGACTCACCAGTCTGACACGGTTCATACTGACTCACCAGTCTGACACGGTTCATACTGATTCACCAGTCTGACACGGTTCATACTGACTCACCAGTCTGACACGGTTCATACTGACTCACCAGTCTGACACGGTTCATACTGACTCACCAGTCTGACACGGTTCATACTGACTCACCAGTCTGACACGGTTCATACTGACTCACCAGTCTGATACGGTTCATACTGACTCACCAATCTGACACGGTTCATACTGACTCACCAGTCTGACACGGTTCATACTGACTCACCAGTCTGACACGGTTCATACTGACTCACCAGTCTGACACGGTTCATACTGACTCACCAGTCTGACACGGTTCACACTGACTCACCAGTCTGACACGGTTCATACTGACTCACCAATCTGACACGGTTCATACTGACTCACCAATCTGACACGGTTCACACTGACTCACCAGTCTGACACGGTTCATACTGACTCACCAGTCTGACACGGTTCACACTGACTCACCAGTCTGACACGGTTCACACTGACTCACCAGTCTGACACGGTTCATACTGACTCACCAGTCTGACACGGTTCACACTGACTCACCAGTCTGACACGGTTCATACTGACTCACCAATCTGACACGGTTCATACTGACTCACCAGTCTGACACGGTTCACACTGACTCACCAGTCTGACACGGTTCATACTGACTCACCAATCTGACACGGTTCATACTGACTCACCAGTCTGACACGGTTCACACTGACTCACCAGTCTGACACGGTTCATACTGACTCACCAATCTGACACGGTTCATACTGACTCACCAATCTGACACGGTTCACACTGACTCACCAATCTGACACGGTTCATACTGACTCACCAATCTGACACGGTTCATACTGACTCACCAGTCTGACACGGTTCACACTGACTCACCAGTCTGACACGGTTCATACTGACTCACCAATCTGACACGGTTCATACTGACTCACCAATCTGACACGGTTCACACTGACTCACCAATCTGACACGGTTCATACTGACTCACCAATCTGACACGGTTCATACTGACTCACCAATCTGACACGGTTCATACTGACTCACCAATCTGACACGGTTCACACTGACTCACCAGTCTGACACGGTTCATACTGACTCACCAGTCTGACACGGTTCACACTGACTCACCAGTCTGACACGGTTCATACTGACTCACCAATCTGACACGGTTCATACTGACTCACCAGTCTGACACGGTTCACACTGACTCACCAGTCTGACACGGTTCATACTGACTCACCAATCTGACACGGTTCATACTGACTCACCAATCTGACACGGTTCATACTGACTCACCAATCTGACACGGTTCATACTGACTCACCAGTCTGACACGGTTCACACTGACTCACCAGTCTGACACGGTTCATACTGACTCACCAATCTGACACGGTTCACACTGACTCAGCAGTCTGACACGGTTCACACTGACTCAGCAGTCTGACACGGATCATACTGACTCACCAGTCTGACACGGTTCACACTGACTCAGCAGTCTGACACGGATCATACAGACGTGTGTCATAAATCACATTGACTAGACACCATCAAACCAATAACTATCTCTACACGAAGTTGTATAAACCTTGTGTATTGTGTGTGTGTATTATATAAACTTTATCATACACTGACGACTGCGTGTGTATGTTATACATGCCGGTAAACACAATTTGTTCAGGAATGCGCAAGGTTACTCTCCAGGTTGTTCCAGGGTGTTCCAGGTTGTTCCAGAGTAAACCAGGGTGTTCCAGGGTGTTCCAGGGTGTTCCAGGGTGTTCCAGGGTGTTCCAGAGTAAACCAGGGTGTTCCAGGGTATTCCAAGGTGTTCCAGGATGTTCCAGAGTAAACCAGGGTGTTCCAGAGTAAACCAGGGTGTTCCAGGGTGTTCCAAGGTGTTCCAGGGTGTTCCAGAGTAAACCAGGGTGTTCCAGGGTATTCCAAGGTGTTCCAGGATGTTCCAGAGTAAACCAGGGTGTTCCAGAGTAAACCAGGGTGTTCCAGGGTGTTCCAAGGTGTTCCAGGGTGTTCCAGAGTAAACCAGGGTGTTCCAAGGTGTTCCAGGGTGTTCCAGAGTAAACCAGGGTGTTCCAGGGTGTTCCAGGGTGTTTCAGAGTAAACCAGGGTGTTCCAGCGTGTTCCAAGGTGTTCCAGAGTAAACCAGGGTGTTCCAGCGAGTTCCAGGGTGCTTCGGAAAAAGCTAGGGTGTTACAGATTATTCCAGGTGGTCCTCACTAGCAACTGGGCTGAACTATGTTGAGTTGGTAATGCAGCAGGTACACCAAGAGGCCCCGTGGCAACACAAGAGGCCCGTGGCAACACAAGAGGCCCAGTGGCAACACAAGAGGCCCCGTGGCAACACAAGAGGCTCCGTGGCAACACAAGAGGCCCCGTGGCAACACAAGAAGCCCCGTGGCAACACAAGAGGCCCCGTGGCAACACAAGAGGCTCCGTGGCAACACAAGAGGCTCCGTGGCAACACAAGAGGCCCCGTGGCAACACAAGAGGCCCCGTGGCAACACAAGAGGCCCCGTGGCAACACAAGAGGCTCCGTGGCAACACAAGAGGCCCCGTGGCAACACAAGAAGCCCCGTGGCAACACAAGAGGCCCCGTGGCAACACAAGAGGCCCCGTGGCAACACAAGAGGCCCCGTGGCAACACAAGAGGCCCCGTGGCAACACAAGAGGCTCCGTGGCAACACAAGAGGCCCCGTGGCAACACAAGAGGCTCCGTGGCAACACAAGAGGCTCCGTGGCAACACAAGAGGCCCCGTGGCAACACAAGAAGCCCCGTGGCAACACAAGAGGCCCCGTGGCAACACAAGAGGCCCAGTGGCAACACAAGAAGCCCCCGTGGCAACACAAGAGGCCCCGTGGCAACACAAGAGGCCCCGTGGCAACACAAGAGGCCCCGTGGCAACACAAGAGGCCCCGTGGCAACACAAGAGGCTCCGTGGCAACACAAGAGGCCCCGTGGCAACACAAGAAGCCCCGTGGCAACACAAGAGGCCCCGTGGCAACACAAGAGGCCCCGTGGCAACACAAGAGGCCCCGTGGCAACACAAGAGGCCCCGTGGCAACACAAGAGGCTCCGTGGCAACACAAGAGGCCCCGTGGCAACACAAGAGGCTCCGTGGCAACACAAGTGGCCCCGTGGCAACACAAGAGGCCCCGTGGCAACACAAGAGGCCCCGTGGCAACACAAGAGGCTCCGTGGCAACACAAGTGGCCCCGTGGCAACACAAGAGGCCCCGTGGCAACACAAGAGGCCCCGTGGCAACACAAGAGGCTCCGTGGCAACACAAGAGGCCCCGTGGCAACACAAGAGGCTCCGTGGCAACACAAGTGGCCCCGTGGCAACACAAGAGGCCCCGTGGCAACACAAGAGGCTCCGTGGCAACACAAGAAGCCCCGTGGCAACACAAGAGGCCCCGTGGCAACACAAGAGGCTCCGTGGCAACACAAGAGGCCCCGTGGCAACACAAGAGGCTCCGTGGCAACACAAGAGGCCCCGTGGCAACACAAGAGGCTCCGTGGCAACACAAGAGGCCCCGTGGCAACACAAGAGGCCCCGTGGCAACACAAGAGGCCCCGTGGCAACACAAGAGGCCCCGTGGCAACACAAGAGGCCCCGTGGCAACACAAGAGGCCCCGTGGCAACACAAGAGGCCCCGTGGCAACACAAGTGGCCCCGTGGCAACACAAGAGGCCCCGTGGCAACACAAGAGGCCCAGTGGCAACACAAGAGGCCCCGTGGCAACACAAGAGGCCCCGTGGCAACACAAGAGGCCCCGTGGCAACACAAGTGGCCCCGTGGCAACACAAGAGGCCCCGTGGCAACACAAGAGGCCCCGTGGCAACACAAATAGTAAATAACCTTCAAGGTGTGCTGGCGCCAGACGGGGGGTGACAGGTGGCGGTGGTGGGGGAGACAGTCACCCCAGACGGCGGGTGACAGGTGGCGGTGGAGGGGGAGACAGTCACCCCAGACGGCGGGTGACAGGTGGCGGTGGTGGGGGAGACAGTCACCCCAGACGGGGGGTGACAGGTGGCGGTGGTGGGGGAGACACACACCCCAGACGGGGGGCTGACAGGTGGTGGTGGTGGGGGAGACAGTCACCCCAGACGGGGGGTGACAGGTGGCGGTTAAGGGGGAGACAGTCACCCCAGACGGCGGGTGACAGGTGGCGGTGGTGGGGGAGACAGTCACCCCAGACGGGGGTGACAGGTGGCGGTGGTGGGGGAGACAGTCACCCCAGACGGGGGTGACAGGTGGCGGTGGTGGGGGAGACAGTCACCCAGACGGGGGGCTGACAGGTGACGGTGGTGGGGGAGACAGTCACCCCAGACGGGGGGTGACAGGTGGCGGTGGTGGGGGAGACAGTCACCCCAGACGGGGGGTGACAGGTGGCGGTGGTGGGGGAGACAGTCACCCCAGACGGGGGGTGACAGGTGGCGGTGGTGGGGGAGACAGTCACCCCAGACGGGGGGTGACAGGTGGCGGTGGTGGGGGAGACACACACCCCAGACGGGGGGCTGACAGGTGGTGGTGGTGGGGGAGACAGTCACCCCAGACGGGGGGTGACAGGTGGCGGTGGTGGGGGAGACACACACCCCAGACGGGGGGCTGACAGGTGGCGGTGGTGGGGGAGACAGTCACCCCAGACGGGGGGTGACAGGTGGCTGTGGTGGGGGAGACAGTCACCCCAGACGGGGGGGGGGGGGGTGACAGGTGGCGGTGGTGGGGGGAGACAGTCACCCCAGACGGGGGGTGACAGGTGGCGGTGGTGGGGGAGACAGTCACCCCAGACGGGGGGTGACAGGTGGCGGTGGTGGGGGAGACAGTCACCCCTGACGGGGGGGGCTGACAGGTGCCGGTGGTGGGGGAGACAGTCACCCCAGACGTGGGGTGACAGGTGGCGGTGGTGGGGGAGACACACACCCCAGACGGGGGGGGGGGTGACATGGAAGATAACAACACAGGAGATAACTGGCATCATTAGGTGAGCATAAAGGTGTGGGAGCATGTGATATATCTCCCCGCCTGGTGACAGGCGCTCCAGGCCCTCAGAGAGCCTCCAGGTCTGCCGCCAGACTCACGAAGCTGTTACGCAAGTACTTACGAACGTGTACATCTTTCCTCAGTCTTTGATGGCTTTGGTTACATTTATTAAACAGTTTACAAGCATGAAAACTTCCCAATCAACTGTTGGTATTGTTATAAACAGCCTCCTGGTGCTTCGGAGCTCATTAACTGTTTAAGAATTGTAAACAAAGCCGCCAAAGATTGAGAAAAGATGTACAAGTTCGTAAGTGCTTGCGTAACCGCTTCATGAATCTCGGCCCTGCTCTTTATCCCCTAAACTGTACAGCTGTTAACAAGAGAAACACGGAGGATTCGCACACCACTGAAGAAAAGTTGACAAATCAAAGTGTATAATGGAATATATATATATATATATATATATATATATATATATATATATATATATATATATATATATATATATATATATATATATATATATATATATATATATATATATATATATATATATATATATATATATATATATATATATATATTGGTAGCAGTCTTTCCTGTAGACATATATTATTAAATATGACCGAAAAAGTAAGATTAATAATTCTAACACGAATTTTCTCAATATTTCTTATGTTTCTTTTCACTGTCGATGGAAATTGAAAAATCAATTCTCCAAAATTCATTTTTATTTCTAGTCTGACGCGACACTTGAACGCGTTTCGTAATAACTTATTACATTTTCAAAGACTTTAGCTTACACTCACACAACTATAACCTGCAAACACTAAACAGAGTTCTACTATGCTATCATTAAAACAGCTTTCATCTTATATACCCGCATTTGGGTGAGATGATATGTTACAACAGTTTTGGATGAGGTGAACAAAACTTTCAACACAAGATAGAGCAAACTTTCAACACAAGACAGAACACGGTGCCATGGGTATAAATTGAGTAAATTAAAGGGAAGAATGGAAGTAACTGCAAAGGGCCTATTGGCCCATATTTCTTGATGCTTCTATATTGGTGTGGAGTCTTGAAGTGGGTAGAATATAGTTGTGCATTAATTGGCTGTTGATTTCTTGATGTGTAGTGCCTCGCAGATGTCAAGCCGCCTGCTATCGCTGTATCTATCGATGATTTCTGTGTTGTTTGTTAAGACTTCTATAATGATGGTCTGGTTGTGGGAAGAGATTATATGTTCCTTAATGGAGCCCTGTTGCTTATGCATCGTTAATCGCCTGGAAAGAGATGTTGTCTTGCCTATACACTGAGTTCTTTGAGGCTTACAGTCTCCAAGTGGGCATTTGAAGGCATAGACGACGTTGGTCTCTTTTAAAGCGTTCTTCTTTGTGTCTGGAGAGTTTCTCATGAGTAGGTTGGCCGTTTTCTTGGTTTTACAGTAGATCGTCAATTGTATCTTCTGATTTTTGTCTGTAGGGATAACACTTCTATTAACAATATCTTTCAGGACCCTTTCCTCCGTTTTATGAGCTGTGGAAAAGAAGTTCCTGTAAAATAGTCTAATAGGGGGTATAGGTGTTGTGTTAGTTGTCTCTTCAGAGGTTGCATGGCGTTTCACCTTCCTTCTTATGATGTCTTCAACGAAACCATTGGAGAAGCCTTTGTTGACTAGGACCTGCCTTACCCTAAAGGGAGCCAGTCGGCCGAGCGGACAACACACTGGACTTGTAATCCTGTGGTCCTGGGTTCGATCCCAGGCGCCGGCGAGAAACAATGGGCAGAGTTTCTTTCACCCTATGCCCCTGTTACCTAGCAGTAAAATAGGTACCTGGGTGTTAGTCAGCTGTCACGGGCTGCTTCCTAGGGGTGGAGGCCTGGTCGAGGACCGGGCCGCGGGGACACTAAAAAAAAAAGCCCCGAAATCATCTCAAGATAACCTCAAGATAACCTCAAGATAACCCTACAGAGTTCTTCATCGACTTGCTTCCATCCTGAGCTGTGACTGAGAGCACGGTCGACATAAGCGTTAACAACACTCCTCTTGTACCTGTCTGGGCAGTCACTGTTGGCATTGAGGCAGATTCCTATGCCTCATTCCATTTCGGTCATATTTAATAATAATAATAATATATATATATATATATATATATATATATATATATATATATATATATATATATATATATATATATATATATATATATATATGCATACATATATCTATATAGATAGATAGATAGATAAGAAAGGGGATAGGGAGCAGACACTAGACTACAGATTAGCATCACTAACAAGTATCAGCTGCAAGATACTCTAAAGGATAATAAGGACATGATTAGTCCTGACCCCACCAAGAGAGCATCAGTCCTGACCCCACCAAGAGAGCATTAGTCCTGACCCCTCCAAGAGAGCATTAGTCCTGACCCCACCAAGAGAGCATCAGTCCTGACCCCTCCAAGAGAGCATTAGTCCTGACCCACCAAGAGAGCATCAGTCCTGACCCCTCCAAGAGAGCATTAGTCCTGACCCCACCAAGAGAGCATCAGTCCTGACCCCTCCAAGAGAGCATCAGTCCTGACCCCACCAAGAGAGCATTAGTCCTGACCCCACCAAGAGAGCATTAGTCCTGACCCCACCAAGAGAGCATTAGTCCTGACCCCACCAAGAGAGCACTAGTCCTGACCCCACCAAGAGAGCATTAGTCCTGACCCCACCAAGAGAGCATTAGTCCTGACCCCACCAAGAGAGCATTAGTCCTGACCCCACCAAGAGAGCATCAGTCCTGACCCCACCAAGAGAGCATTAGTCCTGACCCCACCAAGAGAGCATTAGTCCTGACCCCACCAAGAGAGCATCAGTCCTGACCCCACCAAGAGAGCATTAGTCCTGACCCCTCCAAGAGAGCATTAGTCCTGACCCCACCAAGAGAGCATTAGTCCTGACCCCTCCAAGAGAGCATTAGTCCTGACCCCACCAAGAGAGCATTAGTCCTGACCCCACCAAGAGAGCATTAGTCCTGACCCCACCAAGAGAGCATTAGTCCTGACCCCTCCAAGAGAGCATTAGTCCTGACCCCACCAAGAGAGCATCAGTCCTGACCCCACCAAGAGAGCATCAGTCCTGACCCCACCAAGAGAGCATTAGTCCTGACCCCACCAAGAGAGCATCAGTCCTGACCCACCAAGAGAGCATCAGTCCTGACCCACCAAGAGAGCATTAGTCCTGACCCCACCAAGAGAGCATCAGTCCTGACCCACCAAGAGAGCATCAGTCCTGACCCACCAAGAGAGCATCAGTCCTGACCCACCAAGAGAGCATCAGTCCTGACCCCACCAAGAGAGCATCAGTCCTGACCCCACCAAGAGAGCATCAGTCCTGACCCCACCAAGAGAGCATCAGTCCTGACCCCACCAAGAGAGCATCAGGTGTGTAAACATGTACCAACCCCACCAAACACTAAGCAGGCGAACGTAAGGGATGAGAATCATGCCTAAAGTACCTACTGGAGTTTTACGATAAAGAAACAAATTAACACAAGACGGAGAAGGTTGAGAAACTTGGATATTGCTGGACTTCCAGAAAGCCTTTGACACAGTTCCACACAGGAGCGTGAACTTGAGAGGCCGGCGGGGACCAGTTGAAGAGCATTAATATGGGTAAGAGAATATCTACAAGTCGGGAGTCAGAGACTGGGAGAGAGGGGCAAGAATTGGGACACACAGAACACCTGAGGCATGGGTGTTTGGGACCAGCCCAAGTTAATACGAAGAATACACACAGATGTTGAATCTAAGACTCCAAGATGGCCTCGACTAGCTACAGATTTGGTCCAAGAAATGGCACTTCGACGTCAACACAAGCAAGTGTTGAGTGGAAGTGGTGATGGAAACACTTGGAGAGTCCAGAAGGAAGGTTCACAGTGAAAAGAGTCCACCATCACCCTCTAATGACACAGGGAAAAGACCTGGGAGTGGACACAAGACCTGGGAGTGGACACAAGACCTGGGAGTGGACACAACAAGACCTGGGAGTGGACACAAGACCTGGGAGTGGACACAACAAGACCTGGGAGTGGACACAAGACCTGGGAGTGGACACAACAAGACCTGGGAGTGGACACAACAAGACCTGGGAGTGGACACAACAAGACCTGGGAGTGGACACAACAAGACCTGGGAGTGGACACAAGACCTGGGAGTGGACACAACAAGACCTGGGAGTGGACACAACAAGACCTGGGAGTGGACACAACAAGACCTGGGAGTGGACACAAGACCTGGGAGTGGACACAACAAGACCTGGGAGTGGACACAACAAGACCTGGGAGTGGACACAACAAGACCTGGGAGTGGACACAAGACCTGGGAGTGGACACAAGACCTGGGAGTGGACACAAGACCTGGGAGTGGACACAACAAGACCTGGGAGTGGACACAAGACCTGGGAGTGGACACAACAAGACCTGGGAGTGGACTCAACAAGACCTGGGAGTGGACACAATACCTGGGAGTGGACACAACAAGACCTGCGAGTGGACACAAGACCTGGGAGTGGACACAATACCTGGGAGTGGACACAACAAGACCTGCGAGTGGACACAAGACCTGGGAGTGGACTCAACAAGACCTGGGAGTGGACACAACAAGACCTGCGAGTGGACACAAGACCTGGGAGTGGACTCAACAAGACCTGGGAGTGGACACAATACCTGGGAGTGGACACAAGACCTGGGAGTGGACACAACAAGACCTGGGAGTGGACACAAGACCTGGGAGTGAACACAAGACCTGGGAGTGGACACAAGATCTGGTAGTGGACACAAGACCTGGGAGTGGACACAAGACCTGGTAGTGGACACAAGACCTGGGAGTGGACACAAGACCTGGGAGTGGACACAAGACCTGGGAGTGGACACAAGACCTGGGAGTGGACACAAGACCTGGGAGTGGACACAACACCTGGGAGTGGACACAAGACCTGGGAGTGGACACAAGACCTGGGAGTGGACACAAGACCTGGTAGTGGACACAAGACCTGGGAGTGGACACAAGACCTGGGAGTGGACACAAGACCTGGGAGTGGACACAAGACCTGGTAGTGGACACAAGACCTGGGAGTGGACACAACAAGACCTGGGAGTGGTGAAGGAATAGGCCAGAAGTCGCTGCATAAGGCACCCATCGGTTTTAAAGGCGGGGTCCAAGAGCTAAAGCCCGATCCTGCAGGTGCAAGTAGGTGAGCATTAAAAGGTGAGTACAATGGAGAACACACAAACACAATTCCTTCTGGAATTCTATGATAAAATAACAAGGATAAGACAGGACAGAGATGGTTGGGCAGACTGAATATTTCTGGACTGCCAAAAAGCCATTGATACACTACCGCACATGAGACTGCTGTTCAAGCTCGAGAGGCAGGCGGGGGTGGGAGGAAAGGTCCTAGCATGGATAAGGAACTACCTAACATGAAGGAGCCAAAGAGTTACGGTAAGGGGCGAGAAGTCGGACTGGCGAACAGTAACAAGTGGAGTACCACAAGGATCGGTGCTGGGACCAATTCTATTTCTTGTATATGTTAACGACATGTTTACAGGCGTAGAGTCCTACATGTCGATGTTTGCGGATGACGCAAAGTTGATGAGAAGAGTTGTGACAGATGAGGATTGCAGGATCCTCCAAGAGGACCTGAACAGGTTGCAGAGATGGTCAGAGAAATGGCTACTGGAATTCAACACGAGCAAATGTAAAGTTATGGAAATGGGACTAGGAGATAGGAAACCAAAGGGACAGTACACAATGAAGGGGAACAGCCTACCTGTGAGGACGCGCGAAAGAGACCTGGGTGTGGACGTAACACCTAATCTATCTCCTGAGGCACATATAAATAGGATAACGACAGCAGCGTACTCTACACTGGCAAAAGTTAGAACATCATTCAGAAACCTAAGTAAGGAGGCATTTAGGGCGCTTTACACTGCCTACGTGAGGCCAGTCTTAGAGTATGCCGCCTCATCATGGAGTCCCCATCTGAAGAAGCATATAATGAAACTGGAAAAGGTTCAGAGGTTTGCAACGAGACTCGTCCCAGAGCTACGAGGGATGGGGTATGAGGAGCGCCTGAGGGAACTGTGCCTTACGACACTAGAAAGAAGAAGGGAGAGGGGGGACATGATAGGAACGTATAAGATACTCAGAGGGATTGACAGAGTGGACATAGACGAAATGTTCACACGGAATAGTAACAGAACGAGGGGACATGGATGGAAGCTTGAAACTCAGATGAGTCACAGAGATGTTAGGAAGTTTTCTTTTAGCGTGAGAGTAGTGGGAAAATGGAATGCACTTCAGGAACAGGTTGTGGAAGCAAATACTATTCATAATTTTAAAACCAGGTATGATAGGGAAATGGGACAGGAGTCATTGCTGTAAACAACCGATGCTCGAAAGGCAGGATCCAGGAGTCAATGCTAGATCCTGCAGACACAACTAGGTGAGTACAACTAGGTGAGTACACACACACACACTCTGCATAGAAACCCTCCCTACCTGCCCCCCAGGTAGAGGAATCAGCTGAGTATTCCTCAAATAAAATAAGTTGCCTCAGCTTATAAGGTAAATAAAATAAGCATTTCTCAAATAAGTAGCTGCCTCACCTCACTCCTTACTGCTACATAGCCTTCCCGGCATGGTGCCTTCTTTTGATAATTACTTGTCCCACACCCAAATTGTATAACAGGAAGAGGTCTTGGACCCCTACTTCCCTCTCTCTTTTTCAATAATCTATATAGTCATAATTATAGCTTTAAGTGTTCAATGAATAAAGTTTTTGACATTTTTACCCTTCTCCTTACCTAACATCATTTGTGCAGCATATTTTTATTTTATGTCTCACCCAGATTTAATTTAAAAATGAAACCAAACTAAATAAATTAGAAATGGGTATGTATAGCTAAGGTACACCCTTACTACTAGGTGAACAGGGGCATCTGGTGATAGTAAATGATCCCATCAGGCAGGGCTCATCACCTTCTCTCATATTTCATGTTCACCAGTGTTTATTTACTTAATAACTACTGGTATAATATCTTGCTATTATAAAACTAATTCTAATATCATAAAAGACATATTTATTTCAAGTTTCAAGCAGAGAATGCATATATAACTAACACGAAGGACTCCTCTTCACGACATTCAATTTTTATAATCTTTTGTTTACGTTCCAAAATCTTACAATCGATCCCAGTGTTATGTAGTAGAGAAAAATTGAGTTATATCCACTTTACGTAAAGCTACGAGTGGTCGACAGTACACTTAAATGACGTACCAAACTTACGAATGTTTTTCTTCTTAGTGTATCTACCTGAATACCGACGTAGCCGCCACGAAGGCGCTAAGAAGGAAAACATTCGTAGCTAAGAAGAAAAACATTCGTAAGTACCTTCGTGAATCTGGCCCCTGAACAAGCTGCAGGAATACTCGAACAAATGGTTGTTAGAGTTTAACCCAAGCAAATATAATGTAATGAAGGTAGGTGAAGGGAACAGGATACCAGATACAAGGTATCATTTGGGAGATGATATACTTCAAGAGTCAGAGAGAGAGAAAGACTTGGGTGTTGATATCACGCCAGACCTGTCCCCTGAAGCCCATATCAAGAGGATAAAATCAGCGGCATATGCCAGGCTGGCCAACATAAGAACGGCCTTTAGAAACTTGTGTAAGGAATCTTTCAGAACTTTATATACCACCTATGTCAGACCAATCCTGAAGCATACGGCTCCAGCATGGAGTCCATATCTAGTCAAGCATAAGACTAAACTAGAAAAGGTTCAACGGTTTGCCACCAGACTAGTACCCGAACTGAGGGGTATGAGCTACGAGGAGAGACTACGGGAATTAAACCTCACATCACTAGGAGACAGAAGTTAGAGGGGACATGATCACCACATACAAGATTCTCAGAGGAATTCATAGGGGAGATAAAGACAGACTATTTAACACAAGGGGCACACGCACTTGGGGACACAGGTGGAAATTGAGAGGCCAAATGAATCATAGATACGTTAGAAAGATTTTTTTTTAGTGTCAGAGTAGTAGACAAATGGAATGCATTAGGAAGTGATGTGGTGGAGGCTGACTCCATACACAGTTTCAAGTGTAGATATGATAGAGCCCAATAGGCTCAGTAACATGTATTCCAGTTGATTTTGATTAACAGTTGAGAGGCGGGGCCAAAGAGCCAGAGCTCAACCCCCGCAAGCACAACTAGGTAAGTACACACACACACACACACACACACACACACACACACACACACACACACACACACACACACACACACACACACACACACACACACACACACAGGTGTAGGGAAGATAGGTGTAGGGAGCAGGAGGCCAGATACAAGGTATCATCTGGGAGAGGAAATTCTTCAGGAGTCAGAGAAGGAAAAAGACTTGGGGGTTGATATCACGCCAGACCTGTCTCCTGCAGCACATATCAAGCGGATAACATCAGCGGCATATGCCAGGCTGGCCAACATACGAACGGCATTCAGAAACTTGTGTAAAGAATCATTCAGAACTTTGTATACCACATATGTCAGGCCAATCCTGGAGTATGCAGCCCCAGCATGGAGTCCATATCTAGTCAAGGATAAGACTAAACTGGAAAAGGTTCAAAGGTTTGCCACCAGACTAGTACCCGAGCTGAGAGGTATGAGCTACGAGGAGAGACTACGGGAATTAAACCTCACTTCGCTGGAAGACAGAAGAGTTAGGGGGGACATGATCACCACATTCAAGATTCTGAAGGGGATTGATAGGGTAGATAAAGACAGTCTATTTAACACAAGGGGAACACGCACAAGGGGACACAGGTGGAAACTGAGTGCCCAAATGAGCCACAGAGATATTAGAAAGAACTTTTTTAGTGTCAGAGTGGTTGACAAATGGAATGCATTAGGGGGTGATGTGGTGGAGGCTGACTCCATACACAGTTTCAAGTGTAGATATGACAGAGCCCGATAGGCTCAGGAATCTGTACACCTGTTGATTGACGGTTGAGAGGCGGGACCAAAGAGCCAGAGCTCAACCCCCGCAAACACAACTAGGTGAGTACAACTAGGTGAGTACACAAGGTGAGTTAGAGAAGATTCAGCGGTGTGCCACCAGACTCGTTCCGGAACTAAGAGGTATAAGCTACGAGGAAAAGCTAAAGGAACTGAAACTCACGTACCTGGAAGACAGAAGAATAAGGGGAGATATGATAACACCTACAAAATTCTCAGGGAAATTGACAAGGTGAACAAAGACAAACTCTTTAGCACTTTTGGAACACCAACAAGGGGACACAGGTGGAAACTTAGTTCCCAGATGATCCAAAGAGACATTAGAAAGAACTTTTTCAGTGTCAGAGTAGTTAGTAAATGGAATACATTAAGCAGAGATTTAGTGGAGACTGACTCCATACACAGTTTTAAATGTAGATATGATAGTGCCCAGTACTCATCTATTTGTACTCACCTATTTGTTTCAGCAGGATCGAGCATTGACTCTTGGATCCCGCCTTTCGAGCCATCGGTTGTTTGCAGCAATGACTCCAGTCCTATTTCCCTATCATATCTAGTTTTAAAATTATGAATAGAATTTGCTTCCACAACCTGCACCTTAAGTGCATTTGATTTTTCCTTACTCTCACGCTAAACGAAAACTTCCTAACATCCCTGTGACTCATCTGAGTTTCCAGCTTCCACACATGTCCTCTCGTTCAGTTACTATTCCGTGTGAACATTTCGTCTATATCCTCTCTGTCAATTCCCCTGAGTATTTTGTACCTCCTATCATATCCCCCCTTCCCTTCTCTTTTCTAGTGTCGTAAGGCACAGTTCCTTCAGGCGCTCTTCATACCCCATCCCTCGTAACACTGAGACGAGTCTCGTTGCAAACATCTGAACCTTTTTCAAATTCCTTATGTGCTTCTTCAGATGGGGACTCCATGATGAGGCGGCATACTCTAAGACTGGCCTCACGTAAGCAGTGTAAAGCGTCCTAAATATCTCCTTACTTAATTAAGTTACTGAATGATGTTCTAACTTTTGCCAGTGTAGAGTACGCTGCTGTCGTTATCCTATTTATATGTGCCTCAGGAGATAGATTATGTGTTACGTCCACCCCCAGGTCTCTTTCTCGCGTCGTCACGGGTAGGCATTTTCCCGTCATTGTGTACCGTCCCTTTTGTGTCCTATCACCTAGTCCCATTTCCATTAACTTTACATTTGCTCCTGTTGAACTCCAGGAGCCATTCCTCTGACCATCTCAACAACCTGTTCAGGTCCTCTTGGAGAATCCTACAATCCTCATCTGTCACAACTCGTCTCATCAACTTTGCATCATCCATGAACATCGACATGTAGGACTCTACTCCCGTAAACATGTCGTTAACATATATTAGAACTATAATTGTTCCCAGCACTGATCCTTGAGGTACTCCACTCGTTACTGTTCGTCAGACCAACTTCCGCCCCTTACCGTAACTCACTGGCTCCTTCCTGTTAGGTAGTTCCTTATGCATGCTAGGACCTTTCATCCCACCCCCGCCCACATCTCGAGTTTGAATAGCAGTCCCATGTGCGGTACTGTATGAAAGGCTTTTTGGCAGTCCAGAAATATGCAGTCTGCCCAACCTTCTCTGTTCTCTGTCTTATCCTTGTTATTTTATCAAAGAATTACAAAAGGCTTGTCAGGCAAGATTTCCCTGTCCAGAACCCATGTTGATGTTTGTTCACAAACCTAATGTTCTCCAGGTGTGCATCCAGTCTTAGCCTAATTATTCTTTCAAGTATTTTGCTGGGGATGCTTGTCAGTGATACAGGTCTATAGTTAAGTGCCTCCTCCCTATCACCTTTCTTGGAAATCGGTACAACATTTGCCTTCTTCCAGCAACTGGGCAATTCTCCCGACATAAGTGGCTCATTAAAGATCATTGCCAGAGGCACGCTGAGGGCCTGCGCTGTCTCTTTTAGTATTCACGGTGATACTTTGTCTGGTCCAACAGCTTTAGTTGCATTCAGTGTTGTCAACTGCTTCCTTACCTCCTCTGCTGTCACCTCTGTATCTGACAGTCTTTCATCTAGGGTAACCCCTTCCAACAATGGGAGCTGCTCAGGCTCGGTTGTGAACACTCCATAGAAACTGGCATTCAGTGCCTCGCAGATTTCCTTGTCACTTTCAGTATATGACCCTCCTCTCTTTTCCTTATTCTTGACACTTGGTCGTTCACCGATATTTTTCTTCCTATATGGCTGTCAACCCGTTCTCGCAAATTTAATAAGTCAATATTGACTTATTAACTACGTGCATAGGTGATATTCTAAATATAATAGATACCCTTAAAAAGATTCATAGAAAACGCTGACCTTACCTAACCTTGTTAGTATCTTAAGATAAGTATCTTATTGCTTCGTAATTATATTATTACTTAACCTATACCTATTATAGGTTACGTAATAATTGTAATTACGAAGCAATAAGATGCTTATCTTAAGATACTAACAAGGTTAGGTAAGGTCAGTGTTTTCTATGAATCTTTTTAAGGGTATCTATTATGTTAAGTATGTCACCTATGCACATATTTAATAAGTCAATATTGACTTATTAAATTTGCGAGAACGGGTTGATGGCTGTGTAGCGATTTAGGATCCTTTTTCGCTTTGATCGCAATATCGTTCACATAGTTTCTTTCTGATCCTCTTCTTATGTTAATGTAATCGTTCCTCACTCTGTTGCATCTGATCCTGTTGTCCTCTGTCCTTTGTCTTCTGTACTTCCTCCACTCCCGCCTGCTTCTCACCTTTGCTTCCTGACACTGTCTATTAAACCATGGGTTATTATATTCCCTCTTACTTTTTTCCTTTACTGTTGGTATAAATCTCTCACCGGCCTCCTGGCATTTCCGTATGACTAGGTCCATCATATCTTGGACTGTTTTCTTCCAATTTCTTCCTCCCACTGCACTTCTCCCAGACAGTCCCTTATCCTCCTGTAGTCCCCTTTCCTGTAGTCTACTCTCCTTTCCCAGATCTCTTGTCCCATGGTCACAAGTTTGAATTCACAAAATGGTCACTGGTCCCTTGAGGTATTTCGTGTTCCAAATTCTCGAAGTCTTTTAAGTTTTTGGGTGAAAATTCAGGTCTGATAGGCTCGGAGCATTTCCTCCTTTTACCCTTGTGTCTTCCTCCACATGTTGTGTTAGGAAATTCCTGTCTACAACATCTATTAACTTTCCTCCCCACGTTTCTTCCCCTCCATGGGGATTCCTTGATTCCCAATTTATCTCTCTATGACTTAGGTCCCCCATGATCAGCAGTTTTGCTCTCATTCTGAGCTATTGTTGCTGCCTACTGGAGTTCATCTATACATGTCTTGTTGTTGTCATCATACTCCTGCCTGGGTCTTCTACTGTTTGGTGGGGGATTGTAGATTACCAAGATCACAATCGTCTTCCCATCTGCTCTAACAGGGCCATGTATGGAGCTTGTGCTCTCATTGGTACCCCGATTTTCCAGGTCTTCAAACTTCCATTTCCGCTTTATTAGGAGTACCACTCCCCCTCCCTGTCTCTGTGTCCTCTCTTTTCTTATCACCTGGTACCCCTCTGGAAAGATTGCATCCGAGATCATGTCATTAATTTTAGTTTCCACTTTTGCAACTATGTCATTATCTGCCTCACTTACTCTTTCTTGTATCTTTTCTGCTTTATTAGATACCCCATCAGCATTGGTGTAGCAAACCTTGAGACTCTTCTTGGAAACTCTGGTACCAGAGTTCACCCTTTCTCTGGGGGTCTGGGGGAATCTGGGGGGGGTCTGGGGGTGAATGGGGGCTGGGGGGATCTGGGGGGTGTCTGGGGGCGAATGGGGGCTGGACATCTAGGAAGGTAGGTAGGAAAGTCTGGGGTAGTAAGGCCTGGGTAAGTAGGTCTGGAGTAGGATGGGCATACTGGGTCTGAAACTGAGGGCGGGTCTGAGAGGCATAGGTGGGTTGAGAGGTCGGGTGAGGCTGAGATTTCAGATAGAGATTGAGAGGTTGGAGGGAGAAGGATAGATGGGGTGGGGGGAAGAGGGGAGGATGGAGCATGGATAGTGAGAGTGGGAGAGAGGTTGTATTAGTCAGGGGGAACTCTGGAGTAGGTGTGGGCATTGGGGCAGAGGAAGGGGGGGGGGGGGAAGAAGGAAATTGAGGAAGAGGTGGGGGTCCCTCGTCCCCCATGGAAGGGGGGTCCATGTCCCTCGTCCCCCATGGAAGAAGGGGGCCAGAGGAGGGGTGAGGGCTGGGCGGGTTTTGGGGGTTGAGGGGTTAAGGGGGTCCCTGGAATGTGGGATGAAGTAGATGGATTTGAAAGCATTGGGGTCAGAGGGGACAAGGAAGTTGTTGGGGTGATAATCAGGGGCGGTGGATGGGAGGACTGATTTGGGGAGGGCGTAACCTGGAAAGCAGTTGTGGGGTGGTTAGTAAGGGCGGGTGGGTAACTACGCCTGAATGGTATGAGTGTTGTCATGCAGGTCGGCTCGCACTGTGGGCTATTTGGTCATCTTTTCTCATATATCTATCAATATACACATTATAATAGTTTTCGCTAACTCTGAGTAAATGCTTGTTTGTAGTATGAAATCCACTGCCTCTTCATTAGTGAACTGTACCAGGACAGGTCGTTTCTTGTTACAGTTGTAAGGACAAATGCGGAGGTGGATTTCCACCTCATTCCCTGCCATCTCGGCTCTAATATCTCTCAAGATCCCCTGTAACTTAAATCTCCACTCTCCATTCTTTCCTGCCTCAATGCCTTAGCTTCGAGTAATCCATTGATTATGATTGACCTCCTTCTGAGTGAAGGAACATGCTGGTCGCTTCTCCCCTGGATAACCCCCACCCCTCCCCCACTCGCTACTCCATCCCCCACTACTCCCCCCTTCCCTTGCCATGCTTCCCTTATTCCTGCCATATTCAGTTGCAAGCCTAGTTATCTCACTGCCCCATGCTACCCTGCTCTTTCTCACTTCTTCCTGAATATATTCCATAAGCTCTTGTTATTTTTCTCTGAACCTCAACCTGTATTTTATTAAAAATCTCACTTTTAATCCCATGGATAAGATCATTTATCCAAACATCACTCTTCTCTACAATTTTCCTATCAACTTTTCCACAAACCTATCCTCTTCTTCATTCATAATACTGCTGGCCCTAGATGTCCTTCCTGATCTTGTCACTGCTATACCAACTTCACCCACTGGCGTTCCAAGTACTTAACCTATCTGCTAAACACAGTATAGGCGAGTGAGTCCCCTCGTGGTGTAGTAAGGGTTGCGGCCTGGGGTGAGGACACGGCGGTCACAGGTTGAGGCTGTGAGGACACAGTCAGCTGAGGTCTGCTCCACCCTTCACACTGCCACAATGTGTTCAACACCTATTTTCAATTACGCTAATTCTTCTGTTTTTCTTCACTTCCTTATGGTTTGAGTCAGATTCCAAGTTTTTCATTCACTCATACACACTTTTTCACTTCGAGGTAGCCTGATTATCCCTCCCACTTCACTAGTGACCCAGGAGCTCCCAACCCACGCGCATCCACCATGACGGTCCCACCACCATGACGGTCCCACCACCATGACGGTCCCACCACCATGACGGTCCCACCACCATGACGGTCCCACCACCATGACGGTCCCACCACCATGACGGTCCCACCACCATGACGGTCCCACCACCATGACGGTCCCACCACCATGACGGTCCCACCACCATGACGGTCCCTCCACCATGACGGTCCCACCACCATGACGGTCCCAACACTACTGTTGTGTGTGTGTACTCACCTATTTGTTCTCACCTATTTGTGCTTGCGGGGTTGAGCTTTGGCTCTTTGGTCCCGCCTCTCAACTGTCAATCAACTGGTGTACAGATTCCTGAGCTTACTGGACTCTATCATATTTACATTTATAACTGTGTATGGAGTCAGCCTCCACCACATCACTGCCTAATGCATTCCATCCGTTAACTACTCTGACACTGAAAAAGTTCCTTCTAACGTCTCTGTGGCTCATGTGGGTACTCAGTTTCCACCTGTGTCCCCTTGTTCGTGTCCCACCAGTGTTGAATAGTTTATCCTTGTTTACCCGGTCGATTCCTCTGAGGATTTTGTAGGTTGTGATCATGTCTCCCCTTGCTCTTCTGTCTTCCAGGGTCGTAAGGTGCATTTCCCGCTACTCACCTAGTTGTACTCACCTTGTTGTGCTTGCAGGATCGAGCATTGACTCTTGGATCCCGCCTTTTGAGCATCGGTTGTTTACAGCAATGACTCCTGTCCCATTTCCCTATCATACCTGGTTTTAAAATTATGAAGAGTATTTGCTTCCACAACCTGTTCCTGAAGTGCATTCCATTTTCCCCCTACTCTCACGCTTAAAGAAAACTTCCTAACATCTCTGTGACTCATCTGAGTTTCCAGTTTCCACCCATGTCCCCTCGTTCTGTTATTATTACGTGTGAACATTTCATCTATTTCCACTTTGTCAATTCCTCTGAGTATTTTATATGTTCCTATCATATCTCCCCTCTCCCTTCTTTTCTCTAGTGTCGTAAGGTTCAGTTCCTTCAGACGCTCTTCATATCCCATCCCTCGTAACTCTGGGACAAGCCTCGTTGCAAACCTCTGAACCTTCTCCAGTTTCTTTATGTGTTTCTTCAGGGGGGGCTCCATGATGGCGCGGCATACTCTAAGACTGGCCTCACGTAGGCAGTGTAAAGCACCCTAAATGCCTCCTTACTTAGGCTTCTGAATGATGTTCTAACTTTTGCCAGTGTAGAGTATGCTGCTGTCGTTATCCTATTTATATGTGCCTCAGGAGATTCTCCTAGTCCCATTTCCATAACTTTACATTTGCTCGTGTTGAATTCCAGTAGCCATTTCTCTGACCATCTCTGCAACCTGTTCAGGTCCTCTTGGAGGATCCTGCAATCCTCATCTGTCACAACTCTTCTCATCAACTTTGCGTCATCTGCAAACATCGACATGTAGGACTCTATGCCTGTAAACATGTCGTTAACATATACAAGAAATAGAATTGGTCCTAGCACCGATCCTTGTGGTATTCCACTTGTTACTGTTCGCCAGTTTGACTTCTCGCCCCTTACCGTAACTCTTTGGCTCCTTCCTGTTAGGTAGTTCCTTATCCATGCTAGGACCTTTCCCCCCACCCCCGCCTGCCTCTCGAGCTTGAAGAGCAGTCTCATGTGCGGTACTGTATCAAAGGCTTTTTGGCAGTCCAGAAATATGCTGTCTGCCCAACCATCTCTGTCCTGTCTTATCCTCGTTATTTTGCCATAGAATTCCAGAAGGTTTGTTAGGCACGATTTCCCTGTTCAGAACCCACGTTGATGTTTGTTCACAAACCTAATGTTCTCCAGGTGTGCAACCAGTCGTAGCCTAATTATTCTATCCAGTATTTTACAGGGGATGCTTGTCAGTGATACAGGTCTATAGTTAAGTGCCTCCTCCCTATCACCTTTCTTGAAGATCGGCACGACATTTGCCTTCTTCCAGCAACTGGGCAATTCTCCCGACATAAGTGACTCATTGAAGATCGTTGCCAGAGGCACGCTGAGGGCCTGCGCTGCTTCTTTAAGTATCCACGGTGATACTTTGTCTGGTCCAACTGCTTTAGTTGCATCTAAAGTTGTCAACTGTTTCATTACCTCCTCTGCTGTCACCTCTATATCTGATAGTCTTTCATCTAGGGTAACCCCTTCCAACAATGGGAGCTGCTCAGGCTCGGTAGTGAACACTCCATGGAAACTGGCATTCAGTGCCTCGCAGATTTCCTTGACACTGTCAGTATATGCCCCTTCTGTTTTCCTCAGTCTTGTCACATGGTCATTTACCGATATCTTCCTTCTTATATGGCTATGTAGTAATTTAGGTTGCTTTTTCGCTTTGACTGCAATATCATTCTCATAATTTATTTCCAACACTCGTCTTATGTTAATGTAATCATTCCTAGCTCTGTTACATTTAATCCTGTTGTCCTCTGTCCTTTGTCTTCTGTACTTCCTCCACTCCCTCCTGCTTCTCACCTTTGCTTCCTGACACTGTCTATTAAATGTGTGTGAGTGTGTGTGTGTGTGTGTGTGTGTGTGTGTGTGTGTGTGTGTGTGTGTGTGTGTGTGTGTGTGTGTGTGTGTGTGTGTGTGTGGAGTCAGTGTTCACTTTGTGTGTGTGTGTGTGTGTGTGTGTGTGTGTGTGTGTGTGTGTGTGTGTGTGTGTGTGTGTGTGTGTACTCACCTAGTTGTACTCACCTAGTTGTGCTTGCGGGGGTTGAGCTCTGGCTCTTTGGTCCCGCCTCTCAACCGTCAATCAACAGGTGTACAGATTCCTGAGCCTATTGGGCTCTATCATATCTACACTTGAAACTGTGTATGGAGTCAGCCTCCACCACATCACTTCCTAATGCATTCCATTTGTCAACCACTCTGACACTAAAAAAGTTCTTTCTAATATCTCTGTGGCTCATTTGGGCGCTCAGTTTCCACCTGTGTCCCCTTGTGCGTGTGCCCCTTGTGTTAAATAGCCTGTCTTTATCTACCCTATCAATTCCCTTGAGAATCTTGAATGTGGTGATCATGTCCCCCCTAACTCTTCTGTCTTCCAGCGAAGTGAGGTTTAATTCCCGTAGTCTCTCCTCGTAGCTCATACCTCTCAGCTCGGGTACTAGTCTGGTGGCAAATCTTTGAACCTTTTCCAGTTTAGTCTTATCCTTGACTAGATATGGACTCCATGCTGGGGCTGCATACTCCAGGATTGGCCTGACATATGTGGTATACAAAGTTCTGAATGATTCTTTACACAAATTTCTGAATGCCGTTCGTATGTTGGCCAGCCTGGCATATGCCGCTGATGTTATCCTCTTGATATGTGCTGCAGGAGACAGGTCTGGCGTGATATCAACTCCCAAGTCTTTTTCTTTCTCTGACTCCTGAAGAATTTCCTCTCCCAGATAATACCTTGTATTTGGCCTCCTGCTCCCTGCACCTATCTTCATTATATTACATTTGGTTGGGTTAAACTCTAACAACCACTTGTTCGACCATTCCTGCAGTTTGTCTAGGTCTTCTTGAAGCCTCAAACAGTCCTCTTCTGTCTTAATCCTTCTCATAATTTTGGCATCGTCCGCAAACATTGAGAGAAATGAATCTATACCCTCCGGGAGATCATTTACATATATCAGAAACAAGATAGGACCGAGTACAGAGCCCTGTGGGACTCCACTGGTGACTTCACGCCAATCGGAGGTCTCACCCCTCACCGTAACTCTCTGCTTCCTATTGCTTAGGTACTCCCTTATCCACTGGAGCACCTTACCAGCTACACCTGCCTGTCTCTCCAGCTTATGTACCAGCCTCTTATGCGGTACTGTGTCAAAGGCTTTCCGACAATCCAAGAAAATGCAGTCCGCCCAGCCCTCTCTTTCTTGCTTAATCTGTGTTACCTGGTCATAGAATTCTATTAAGCCAGTCAGGCAAGATTTACCCTCCCTGAACCCATGTTGTCGATTTGTCACGAAGTCCCTTCTCTCCAGATGTGCTACCAGGTTTTTTCTCACGATCTTCTCCATCACCTTGCATGGTATACAAGTTAAGGACACTGGCCTGTAGTTCAGTGCCTCTTGCCTGTCGCCCTTTTTGTATATTGGGACCACATTCGCCGTCTTCCATATTTCTGGTAGGTCTCCCGTCTCCAGTGACCTACTATACACTATGGAGAGTGGCAAGCAAAGTGCCTCTGCACACTCTTTCAGTACCCATGGCGAGATCCCGTCTGGACCAACAGCCTTTCTAACATCCAGGTCCAGCAGGTGTCTCTTGACCTCCTCTCTCGTAATTTCAAACTCTTCCAAGGCCGCCTGGTTTACTTCCCTTTCTCCTAGCACAGTGACCTCACCTTGTTCTGTTGTGAAGACCTCTTGGAACCTCTTGTTGAGTTCATCACACACCTCTTTGTCATTCTCTGTATACCTGTCCTCGCCTGTTCTAAGTTTCACTACCTGTTCTTTCACTGTTGTTTTCCTTCTGATGTGACTGTGGAGTAGCTTTGGTTCGGTCTTGGCTTTGTTTGCTATATCATTTTCATAACTTTTCTCTGCTTCTCTTCTCACCCTGACATACTCATTCCTGGTTCTCTGGTATCTCTCTCTGCTTTCTGGTGTTCTGTTATTCCGGAAGTTCCTCCACGCCCTTTTGTTCAGTACCTTTGCTTCCATACATGCCCTATTATACCATGGATTCTTCTTTTGCTTCTCGGATTTTTCCTTTTGGGCCGGGATGTATCTGCTTACTGCCTCCTGACACTTTTGGGTGACATAGTCCATCATATCTTGTACAGACTTAGCTCTGAGGTCTGTGTCCCAAGGTATTTCCCTTAGGAAGCTTCTCATCTCCTCATAATTTCCCTTTCGGTATGCCAGCCTTTTGTTTCCTAGTTCTTTTTTGGGGGGGATAATTCCTAGCTCTACCAGGTACTCAAAGTTCAATACACTGTGATCACTCATTCCCAAGGGCGCTTCCATCTTGACTTCCCTTATATCCCACTCATTTAGGGTAAATATCAGATCAAGCATTGCTGGTTCATCCTCTCCTCTCATTCTTGTTGGATCCTTGATGTGCTGGCTTAGAAAGTTTCTTGTTGCCACGTCCAGCAGCTTAGCTCTCCATGTTTCTGGTCCTCCATGCGGGTCTCTGTTCTCCCAATCTATCTTCCCATGGTTGAAGTCTCCCATGATTAGTAGTCCAGATCCATTCCTGCTAGCAACAGAAGCTGCTCTCTCCATTATGTTAATGGTGGCCATATTGTTTCTATCATATTCCTGTCTGGGTCTTCTGTCATTTGGTGGCGGATTATATATGACTACGACTATAATTTTTTGCCCTCCAGTTGTTATTGTTCCTATTATGTAGTCACTGAAACCTTCACATCCCTGAACAACCAACTTCTCAAAATCCCAGCCTTTTCTTACCAGCAGAGCTACACCGGATGCCAGGGTTGCAGAGGATACTGGGATGAGGGGTGGGGGGTCAAGTGAAGGGGAAAGGACAGGAAGGGTATGGGGTGAACGGGGCGGTAGGACAGGAAGGAAAGGGGGGTTTTCTATGCAGAGGAGGGTGGTGGGGTTGCCCTCTCCGCTCGTGTTACTGGGTAGCTGGTTGTGGGTTCCCCCCTCGCCTCTGGGGGTGATGTGTTGGGAGCTGTGGTTTCCTGGTTTTCCCCTCTCGCCCTGCGCTTCTTCCTTGCTTCTGCCGCCATGGCCCTCTCCTCCCTCGTCATGTCCCTCTGGAGGAATACTTTTTTGAATTCTCCCACATGTTGCAGGTGGCTTTTCTTTGTTGGAATCGTGTCCTTTGTGTTCTCGTTTGAAAACACTATCTTTAACACACGGTCTCGGTCTTTCTTGTACCAGCCTAACCTGAAAACCTTCTCAATGCTATGCTCAGCCCCTTCCATGTCTAGTGCCTTCAGTATTTCATTCACTGCC
>NW_025573986.1:0-55387 GCF_020424385.1 Procambarus clarkii | reverse complement strand
AAAACGGAGGAAAGGGTCCTGAAAGATATTGTTAATAGGAACGTTATCCCAACAGACAAAAATCAGAAGATGGAATTGACGATTTACTATAAAACCAAAAAAACGGCCAATCTACTCATAAGAAACTCTCCAGACACAAAGCAGAACGCTTTAAAAGAGACCAACATCGTCTATGCCTTCCAATGCCCACTTGGGGACTGTAAGCCTCAAAGAACCCAGTATATAGGCAAGACACCAACATCTCTTTCCAGGCGATTAACGATGCATAAGCAACAGGGCTCCATTAAGGAACATATAATCTCTTCCCACAACCAGACCATCACCAGAGAAGTCTTAACAAACAACACAGAAATAATCGATAGATACAGCGATAGCAGGCGGCTTGACATCTGCGAGACACTACACATCAAGAAGTCAACACCAGCAATCAACAGCCAATTAATGCACAACTATATTCTACCCACTTCAAGACTCTGCACCAATATAGAACCAACAAGAAATATGTGCCAATAGGCTCTTTGCAGTTACTTCCATTCTTCCCTTTAATTTACCCATTTTATACCCATTGCACCGTGTTCTGTCTTGTGTTGAATGTTTTGTTCACCTCATCCAAAATTGTTGTAACATATCACCTCACCCAAATGCGGGTATATAAGATGAAAGCTGTTTAAATGATAGCATAGTAGAACTCTGTTTAGTGTTTGCAGGTTATAGTTGTGTGTGTGTAAACTAAAGTCTTTGAAAATGTTATAAGTTCTTACATATATATATATATATATATATATATATATATGTATATATAATATATATATATATATATATATATATATGCGAACAAGCCTGAATGGTCCCCAGGACATATGCAACTGAAAACTCACACCCCAGAAGTGACTCGAACCCACACTCCCAGAAGCAACGCAACTGGTATGTACAAGACGCCTTAATCCACTTGACCATCACGACCGGACATAATGAGGTGATAGCCGAGGCTATATGAACCACCCCACCGCCGGCACTCGGATAGTTATCTTGGGCATAGCATTTTACCAAATCACCTCATTCTTTGGGGCACACGTGAGGAACACAAATGTGTTCCATGTGGTCAAATCACATTTGTGTTCCTCACGTGTGCCCCAAAGAATGAGGTGATTTGGTAAAATGCTATGCCCAAGATAACTATCCGAGTGCCGGCGGTGGGGTGGTTCATATAGCCACGGCTATCACCTCATTATGTCCGGTCGTGATGGTCAAGTGGATTAAGGCGTCTTGTACATACCAGTTGCGTTGCTTCTGGGAGTATGGGTTCGAGTCACTTCTGGGGTGTGAGTTTTCAGTTATATATATATATATATATATATATATATATATATATATATATATATATATATATATATATATATATACATATATATATATATATATATATATATATATATATATATATATATATATATATATATATATATATATAATTTGGAAGCGAACCTTAATCTTTGTTTTAGGGGTGGAATGCCTACCCGGTGATAGAATAATAATAATAATAATAAATATTAATAATAACAATAATAATTTCTCCGTGCACTTTCATCTATGTCTTGAAGGGAACTTGTACACTGTAAACTCAATTTCAGTTTAATTCCTCTATATAAAGATGCAAACTGTCAACACGTATAATCATCACGTGGTAACTGAGTGGGGGCAGATGGGATAAAAGCTTGGGGAAGGTCTAGTTAATTCATTATGCTAGCTTACATCGTCGGTCGGTCGTGTGGTCAGTGACGCTCAGCTTAACTTACACCGGCTCTCTTTCATCACCATCAAATGGAGACTGTGGATATTTGCTACGGTTCCTTAACCCATGAAGCCTTTAACAACACCGAGACGTGCATAGTTTATGCAGTTTACTGCATATCCTCTACCCCATTTGTGATAGCATGAGACATGGCTGCTAAATACGTTCATGCAACAGTGTACAAGAGATCTATCTTATATAATCTAAACAGGTGCATTCCCAGAGATCGTTCAACTCCCGGTTCTATAAACTGGACCATTGGCGTGGAGGAAGGTCCAGCCATTGTTGCACTCACAACTCAGTATGTTATTGGTGCTCCCGTTGAAAACAACTTAATTAATTGCTCAAGATATTATCACCAAATCTAGAGATCACTCCCTGGTAGAGGGTTTATGGCATGATACTGAAGAAAACCGACAATTATATTTTACCAAAAGTATAGAAGGCCTGGCAGTTTTTGTTGAAAACTTTTCCCAAAAAAACAAGTTATTCTCCCTTTGGGAATCAGGTTAAACTGTGGACTTCGAGAAGAAAAGTGGGATCAAGAGTTTCTCCCAATTATAAATAATTTACAGAAACGTTTCAAATCTCTCTGTTAAAGTTATTTTAGTTGAGAGAGAAAAGAGGGAAGAAGGAAGTCAAGGATAGCAGCAGCAGATAGCAGTCGAGGCCCTCTCTCAAAAGCGCGCATCAGCAACTCTCTCGTAAGGTTGTATATATAGCGAGCCCTTCCATCCATCCACCCATCCATACTACAGCAACGCTTCCTCTCTTTCACATCGTGCGATATGGCTGTTCCTACAATCTTTGGGGAGATTGGCCTCTCTTTCGGACTTCAGCTTCACGGATCGTGTGCTTTACGACCTGGACGCCTGCAGTATGATGGTCAGCCCTATGGTTGTAGATTTATGGTGGAGATACCCCTATGCGCGCCTTAAACGCCACAATCTACCCTTCACGATTCGAGCTGTGAGAAGTGATCGAGGACGAGCTGCAGATGTTGTACACGGTGATCCTCCAGAATTTAACAAGCCCATCGGTGATGATCCTTCTCCTCCTCACCTTATAGGAATGATAACCCAGTTCACAAACGGCGAACCTACAAAGATGAGCAGGAAGAAGAAGAGGATAAAACAAGAGATGGAAATAAAGGAACTCGATCAAGACTACTATAACGGACGAGTGATGGATACATCCGAGTGGAGGAGGAGTTGGTTTACAATCGCATTACGCAAGGCATTTGAAATTATCCTGAGGAAAAATGCCGATGTTGAAGGATGTCCAATACTTCGAATTGTTTTTCCATATGGATTGGGTACCCAGCAAACACAAAACGTTTTGAAAACCTTCACCAAAGTCTCATCTTGGTCGTGGGGAGATATAAGTTTCATGTGTGGTTCAACGGTCACATGTGCAACCTTGAACCCAAGAATGGTAGAAGTATTTCCTTATGTAATATGAGAAATGCTGCTTTTTCTTACACAAGTTTCACCTTTATTTATTAAAAAAAATAGTTTGTTCATGTTTAAATATTAAATTTATGTACATTATACATATAAATTGTGAATGTTGTGACTTGAGAATGAGACCTGACTTGACTTGAGTGACTTGAGACCGAAACGTCGTTGTCTCTTCACCTTCTAGTGTGTGGTCTGGTCAACTTACTTTAGCCACGTTATTGTGACTCATAGCCTGCATGCTGTGACTTAGTTGTATGATAGGTGTGCGAAACACTTCTGTTTTTTATTATGATCTTGCTAAAAATTGCTTTTATAACCCTGTTTGCTAAATGATTTCTTCAGTAATACTGTTTTTATGTTTAAATTGTATTTTGGTATTTTATGTATAATACATCAACATAAATGGAAAATGCTGCTGCATAGGTGTATGAAGGACACACAACATTTAATCTACAATTTTTTTCTAATAAAAATTTAGAGGACATCAAAATACCTCTTTATCACATTCATCTGTACTATAATAGTAGATTTTACATTAAATATCACTGAAGCACAAATAGGTGAGAACAACAAGGCAAGTTCAACAACATGAGTGCAACTAGGAGAGTTGTAGTTAGGTGAGTACACCTTGGTGAATACAGCTAGATGAATACAAATACGTGAGTACAACTGCATAAGAACAACTAGGAGAGTGCATGTAGGTGAGTACAACTGCATGAGAACAACTAGGGGAGTGCATGTAGGTGAGTACAACTGCATGAGAACAACAAGGGGAGTGCATGTAGGTGAGTACAACTGCATGAGAACAACTAGGAGAGTACATGTAGGTGAGTACAACTAGGGGAGTGCATGTAGGTGAGTACACCTACATGAGAACAACTAGGGGAGTGCATGTAGGTGAGTACACCTACATGAGAACAACTAGGGGAGTGCATGTAGGTGAGTACACCTACATGAGAACAACTAGGGGAGTGCATGTAGGTGAGTACAACTCACCAACACCTCAGAACTACAGAAGTCAAGGAAGAGGAGGAGAAGGGGAGGATGGAAGTGCAGCCCTACTGCACTTAAGGAGGAGGAAGGAGGAGGAGGGTAAGAAGTAAGGAGGAGGGCGAGGAGGAAGGAGGAGGAGGGCGAGGAGTAAGGAGAAGGGCGAGGAGAAAGGAGGAGGAGGAGGGCGAGGAGTAAGGAGGAAGGATTAGGAGGGCGAGGAGTAAGGAGGAGGGCGAGGAGGAAGGAGGAGGAGGGCGAGGAGTAATGAGGAGGAGGAGGAGGGCAAGGAGTAATGAGGAGGAAGGTGAGGAGTAAGGAGGAGGAGGGCGAGGAGGAAGAATGAGGAGGGCGAGGAGGAAGCAGGAGCAGGGCGAGGAGTAAGGAAGAGAACGAGGAGGAAGGAGGGCGAGGAGAAAAGAGGAGGAGGAAGAGTCGAAGATGGAGGAGCTCGAGGAGGAATTAAGGAGGAGGAGATCGAGGAGGAAGGAGGAGGAGGAGGAAGAAGAGGGGGAGGAGGAGTAGGAGGAGGTCGAGGCAGAGGAGGAAGGAGAATGAGGTAGAGGATGGAAGAGTAGGTCGATGAGGAAGGAGGAAGAGAGGGGGAGGGGGAAGGAGGAGGTGCAAGAAGGAGGATGTCGGGGAGGGAGGAACTAAGTGACGGGGGAGAAGAGGAGGGGGAGAATGGCAGGGGTAGAAGTAGTAGAGGTAAGAAGGGGAGGGCAAAGAGGAGGAGGAGTGAGAAGGAAGGGGAAGAGGATGGGGGAGAGGGAAGGGGGAAGAGGAGGGGGGATGAAGGGGGAGATGGGGTGGGAGTGTAATGGGATCTGTGACGGCTTGGGCATGTTCACTATAAGCCTACAACAGTTGCCATGACATGTTAGGGCGCTTGATTAAACAGGCATGTCTTGGTAGATGACTATGGTGTGTTCATCTTCATAAAGTCACGGTTGTCGTGAGGGTCCTAACAGGCGACGGTCAGCTAGTACCCAGCTGACCTTCACTGTGGTGGGCCAGTGTTTATAGTCGTGCATAGTGACCATCACCCCCTCCCCCCTTGTGCGATTGTGCATAGGAGGAGTTTACATTCTATGTTTGTGTGTTGTAAGTTGTGTGTTGTGAGATGAGATTGTGTTGTTAGCGGTATTAGTTTTACAATGGTTGCTCCCATCTCGTAATTAGCCTTACCATCCCGCACGCGGATGATTGCTCTCTCTCTCTCTCTCTCTGGTAGAAGAGGGGGATAGCGAGAGGGAGAAAGGAAACCTCGCTTATACCGCAAAAGGTTATTACGGTCATAGTTAAAAGGGACTACCTGGGAAAGATGGACCTTATACGATTTCTTCAATGTTGAATGTTCTTTCTTTCTCAAATAAAAATGGAATGGTTGGAATTATACATTTGATGTGAAGCAATCCATCCATCCATCCTTGTGTCGGCTATATCTTATTTAAGTTAATTGTCCGCAGCTGAGTGCAAAGGACGTATCTATCACCACTTTTGTAATGAGATGTTGACATTCCTGTTAGCAGCGTGTGTGTGTGTGTGTACTTACCTAATTGTACTTACCTAATTGTGCTTGCGAGGGTTGAGCTCTGGCTCTTTGGTCCCGCTTCTCAACCGTCAATCAACAGGTGTACAGGTTCCTGAGCCTACTGGCTCTATTATATCTACACTTGAAGCTGTGTATGGAGTCAGCCTCCACCACATCACTTCCTAATGCATTCCATTTGTCTACTACTCTGACACTGAAAAAATTCTTTCTAACGCGTCTATGGCTCATTTGATACTCAATTTCCACCTGTATCCCCTAGTGCGTGTGCCCCTTGTGTTAAAAAGTCTGTCTTTATCTACCCTATCAATTCCTCTGAGAATCTTGTATGTGGTGATCATGTCCCCTCTAACTCTTCTGTCTCCCAGGATTATGGGAGATAGGAGGCGGATTATGACTCTTTACTGTTTTGCCTATGAGAAGGCTTCCTCAATGATGAATGTTCTGTTAAATCTCTCTTGCTCTTTCTTTCTCAAATAGAAATGGAAAGGTGGGAATTATACATTTGATGCGAACCCATCCCCCTCGTTCTCTTGCGCTCTCTAGCTCTTTCTTTCTCAAATAGGAGTCGAATGGAAGCAATTATACATTTGATGCGGTGCAGTGTCCAACCTTATGCTGACAATCTTATTAAGTTAATTGTCACCTACTGAGAGTGAAGGCAATGACAGACCTTGTTAGCAGTGTGTTATGATAAGGAGGAGCGCGCACAAACGTACGTGACCGCGAGGCTTAACATTAGTGAGACGAGGGTACACTTGACGACCTGCTCCGCATCTTCCATCAGTAACGGTTTATATCCCACCTGGGAAATACGAAAAAAAAATTGTGTTACCGCGATGGGAAAACTGGCGCGCATCGTGGGGCGATTGTCGGGGACTAGGTTGAGACAGAGGTAAAGGTTCGAGCTAATGAGGTACACCTGTTAGCCTACTCCCATTTTCCCTTAGTAATGTCCTATATTTCACCAAGGTAACACGTGGTGAATGCACTTTTCTGTCAGACAATGAAACAAAGATCGGTCGCGATATCATGGCGGAAACGCAACCCTACACAGCACGGTGGTGGTCTGCATACCTGAATCACGTGTTTTACTTCAGAAAAAAGAGAAGCAACAGTGCGATGCGGTCCTCGTGTGCAGTGATACCCATAAGGTTTCGCTCTCCTGTTAAAGTTTTCGAACTATTATATATATATATATATATATATATATATATATATATATATATATATATATATATATATATATATATATATATATATATATATATATATATATATATATATATATATAGTATATTTTGGTAGCAGTCTTTCCTGTAAACATATATTATTATATATGACCGAAAAAGTAAGATTAATTAATTAATAATTCTAACACGAATTTTCTCAACCTTTCTTATATTTCTTTTCACTGTTGATGGTAACTGAAAAATCAATTCTCCAAAATTCATTTTTATTTCTAGTTTGATGCGACACTTGAATGCGTTTCGTAAAACTTATTACATTTTCAAAGACTTTAGTTTACACACACACAACTATAACTGAACAGAGTTTAATCAGCTTCGATTTTATACCGGAATTTGGGTGAGGTGATATGTTACAACAGTTTTGGATGAGGTGAAAACAAACTTTCAACAAAAGACAGAACACGAAACAATGGGTATAATATTTCGTAAGTAAAAGGGAAGAATGGAAATAACTGCAAAGAGCCTATTGGCCGATATTTCTTGATGCTTCTATATTGGTGCGGAGTCTTGAAGAGGGTAGAATATTGTTGTGCATTGATTGGCTGTTGATTGCTGGTGTCGACTTCTTAATGCATAGTGCCTCGCAGATATCAAGCCGCCTGCTATCGCTGTATATATCGATGATTTCCGTGTTTTTTGTTAAGGCTTCTCTGGTGATGGTCTGGTTGTGGGAAGAGATTATATGTTCCTTAATGAAGCCCTGTTGCTTATGTATCGTTAATCTCCTGAAAGAGATGTTGTTGTCTTGCCTATATACTGAATTCTTTGAGGCTTACAGTCCCCAAGTGGGCATTTGAAGGCATAGACGACATTGGTCTCTTTTAATGCGTTCTGCTTTGTGTCTGGAGAGTTTCTCATAAGTAGGTTGACCGTTTTCTTGGTTTTATAGTAGAGACTATAAAACCAAGAAAACGGCCAATCTACTCATGAGAAACTCTCCAGACACAAAGCAGAACGCTTTAAAATAGACTGAAAGATATTGTTAATAGAAACGTTATCCCTACAGACAAAAATCAGAGGATACAACTGACGATTTACTATAAAACCAGAAAAACGGCCAGCCTACTCATGAGAAACTCTCCAGACACAAAGCAGAACGCTTTAAAAGAGACCAACGTCGTCTATGCCTTCAAATGCCCACTTGGGGACTGTAAGCTCCAAAAAACCCAGTATATAGGCAAGACAACAACATCTCCTTCTAGGCGTTTAACGATGCATAAGCAAAAGGGCTCCATTAAGGAACATATAATCTCTTCCCACAACCAAACCATCGCCAGAGAAATCCTAGTAAACAACACAGAAATCATCGATTGATACAGAGATAGCAGACGGCTTGACGTTTGCGAGGCACTGCACATTAAGAAGTCAACACCAGCAATCAACAGCCAATTAATGCACAACTATATTCTACCCACCTCAAGACTCCGCCCCAATATAGAAGCATCAAGAAATATGAACCAATAGGCTTTCTACAATCACTTCCATTTCAATATCCATTGTTTCAAGTTCTGTCTTGTGTTGATGAAATTAATACCCTATTAAATACCACCTCACCCCATCCACCTCACTCAAATGTAGATATAAACAAATCGGAGATATGTAAGTTCAATACAGTTGTGTATGTGTAAAGTCTTTGAAAATGTAATAAGTTTTACGAAATGCGCTCAAGTGTCGCGTCAGACTAGAATTAAAAATGAATTTTGGAGAATTAATTTTTGAATTACCTCCAACAGTGAAAAGAAATGTACGAAAGATTGAGAAAATTCGTGTTAGAATTATTAATCTTACTTTTTCGGTCATATTTAATAATATATGTCTACAGGAAAGACTGCTACCAAAATATACTAACATATATATATATATATATATATATATATATATATATATATATATATATATATATATATATATATATATATATATATATATATCATATATATATATATATCATATATATATATATATATATATATATATATATATATATATATATATATATATATATTATTATATAGGCGGGCGGGGCCGGCGTGTCGGGTGGTGCAAGGTACGCTTTGCTTCCTGGGCAAAACGTTTGGCGATACTGGTGGACGTATCTTCAATATAGTATCTTGTACTTGTAAAATGACGTGAATGATATAGGGAAGAGCAGGCTCAATCTCTCTTGAAAGAGATTATCGTCACAACTCTCCCCCAAAGCCTGCGGTTCCGGAAGAAGTTACGTCTTCACGTGGTAGAGTGATAGGTGGAGCTGCCTCTACTTCATAGACTCTGGAGAGGGCGTCGGCTATGATGTTGTCAGACCCCTTGATGTAGAGATCTCCAGGTTGAATTTCTGCAGATATCAAGCCCATCGTAGAAGACGTTGAGTGTGGAATTGGGCTTGCTGCAGGAAGTGTAGGGTGTTGTGGTTCGTGTTGATGGTGGTAGACCGAGCACTTTTCAGGTATTGTTTGAAGTGCTGCAAGTTCAGGACGATGAGTAGCTCCCTGTCGATTGTTCTGTAGTTCCTTGTAGCTGTGGTAGCTAACAGGTATATTCTCCTGGCCTCGTTGTTGCATTAGATCACCCCCTGATGCTGGTACCACTGGCGTCGACATTGAGGATGAAAGGCTTGGTGATATCTGACGAGGTGAGAATAGGATTAGAATATGGCAGAGGAGCACTATTATGGTCCTGTAAATGGTTATGAAGATCAGTTAGGATTTCCGAATTGGAGGAGGAGAAGGGAAGGTCTCACTGTGGAAGTATGGACTTTTAAAGGAAGAATATGTTATCAATACAGTGGGAGGAGTGCCGTTATATAGCTTCAGGAGGTTGACGTGGCACAACTGGGTCTTCCGCCGCCTATCTGGAGTCTCTAGAACGTAGTTGTGGTTGTTTCTGCACTCCTTGATGCGGTAGGGTCCTGAAAACCTGTTTTCCAAAGGAGAACCTGGGATAGGGAAATAGGCCAGCACGAAGTCTCCCGGTTTAAATTTCCTTTCTTTGCTGTTCAGGTCGTAATGAGTCTTCATCCTCTCCTGTGCTTTCAATAGATTATCCTTAGCAAAGTTATGCACCCTCTCTAGAATGTGTTGTAGGTTTTGAAGAAACTGGGGCACATTCTGATGCTCACTGAAGGTGGCATTACGTAGACAGTCTTTAAAAGCTTTGATAGGAGTACGGTACTTACGTCCGTAGAGCATCTCATAAGGAGATACTCCTAGAGACTCATTGGGAAGACTTCTAAATATACACATGATTAAATCTATTTGCTTATCCCAATCCCCAAAGGTTTCATTGCAAAACTACTTCAAGAGTGCTTTAATAGTCTGATGACTACGCTCAAGAGAACCCTGTGAAGCAGGATGATAGGGGCTGGACAATACCTGTGTGATGTTGAACTCTTCCAGTGTCCTCTTGAAGAGATCACTGGTGAAGTTGGTGCCACAGTCGCTCTGAACCTCCCTTGGAAATCCATACTGGGTGAAGATCTTCAATAAGTGTTTCACCACCGTAGCAGCCGTAATGTTCTTTACTGGAACTGCTAGGGGGAATCTGGTGGTAGGAAACAGGATGGTTAGTAAATAGGCGTTGCCAGAACTGGTCCGAGGTAAAGGACCAACATAGTCTATAATAAGTCTGTGGAAAGGTTCTGTAGGCACCTGGATGGGTGTCAGTGGTGCTCTGGGGATAGAGATGTTCGGTTTACCTGCCATCTGACATGTATAACACTGTTTGACGTACTGTTTGACGCTATTTACCATACCTGGCCAGTAGTAGTCTTGACGGATTCCGTGGTAGGTCTTGTTAAATCCGTAGTGGGAGAGTGCTCCGTGGGAAAGGTGTAGAATAGTGGGCCGCAGGCTGGCAGGAATCACTAGTTGTTCGACGTTGGCCCAATCGTCCTCCTCCTTCAGTTTACTGGGTCTGTATCTGCGGTAGAACAACTCGTTCTCTAAACAGAACCCAGGAATACTGTCAGGTTGAGTCTCAGCCTGGAAGAATAATGGTGTCAAGGTAAGATCTTCCCTCTGTAACTTACGGAACTCCAACGTGGTCAGATTCGGGGGTAGTTTCTGAGGGTCTTGAGGGACAGCGGTAGCAGTAGAGTCAGCTGGCTGTGGTCGTGCAGCTTGTGCACGGGTGGTCACTAAAACCGGAGGAGAAACTTCATCACTCTCTTGAACCTTTGCTGGAACATACTCAAAGATGGGATTATCCAGTACAGAGGTACACACCTGGGGTTTGTCCATGACGATCAGGTTGGTCGGTTGCAGGTCTTCTGCCAAGTCGTTGCCCAGGAGAAATTGCTCTCCAGGCATGGGAAAAGGCTTTTCCCAGATGGCGACTTGGACTTCACCGGTCACGAAGGGACAATCCAGGTGGACTCTGGCGAGTGGATAAGGAGTGGTAGCAGTGAGGTCAGTGATGAAGACGGTTTCCCCGGTGTAGGCGATATTGGGCACAGCTGATTTCAAAAGGATTGATTGAAGAGCCGCTGTGTCCCTCAAGATCTTCAGTTTGAAACGTCCCTCCGGATCTGAACCGTTGGTAGAGACAGTTCCAGTATACAGGTGTTTACTGAAGAGAGAATTATCATTAACATGAACACCAACATTCATCACAGGCTTACCGGACTTAGGAGGAGTCTGTTTGGGTTTAGTGGATTCAGTATTACCTTTGTATTGAGACTTACCACAATTATCTATGGTATGTCCATAGAGTCTACAATACTTACAGTACAATTGCGAGCCAGCTTGATCGGTACTCACTTTCTCGTAACTGTACCAAGACTTCTTACTGGAAGGTGGTTCTGGTGTCAGCCGGTGGATGAGGCTGTAAGTGTCAGCCGACTTAGCACACTTTAGGTAGTCGGTCACTTCTTTATCTGCTAAATATAAACGGACAGGAGGAGGCACACGCCTCAAGAATTCTTCAACTAGCATGAGGTTGACGAGTTCTGCAAAGGTAGAGACGTGTGCTGCTTCCAGCGATTTCATAAAATATCTCCTTTTGGTATTAGCAAATTCTAGAAAGGTAGTGGTACTTGCCTTTAGGTGGTCACGGAATTTTCTTCGGTAGCTTTCGGTGGAGAGAAGGTAGGCGTCCAACACTGCTTGTTTCAGAGTCTGATAGTCATTCTCAGACGCCAAAGTACTGAGTGTAACTGCAGCTCTACCTGTGAGATGTACTCTGAGAAGGGTAGCCCATTGGTCGGCAGGCCAACTAAGTTGATTAGCAAGGGTCTCAAAGGTGGTAAAAAATACGTCGACTTCTGTCTCTACGATTGGTGGCATTAACTTACTTGCATGTGAGATATTGAAACTTACTGGAAGACTGGCGGCAGCTTGCTGGCGTTAAGTGAGGTGTGTAGTTTCCAACGTGAGTTCTTGTTGACGAAGTTCCATAGCCATAGCAGCTTGCTGTTTGTCATGCTCGCGTTGCATCTCCAGGTGACGTTGTTTTGCTTCAAGCTGTACTCGCTCACGTTCACGGAGTATTGCAATCTCACGTTCTTGGTCTTCTTTCCTCAAGGCAGCTTCTCGTTCCTTGAGGGCGATTTCACGTTCCTGTTCTTTCCTCATTTGTTGAGCTTCTTTTGTCAGGGCAGCTTCTCGTTCTTTTTCTTCCTTTCGTATGGCAGCTGCTTCCCTTTGTTGTTCTCTCTCTCGATCTTGGCAAGCTCTAGTTTGAGTTTCATCGTTGCCAAATCAGGTTTATCTGCAATAGAGTAAGTTTCGTGAGTTTCAGAGTCAATCTTACCTTCCTCTAAGAGATGATCCAGTAACAGGTTATGCAGTCCATTTTTGTTGGTTCCATGGGGAACATCTAGTTGATACTCATGTGCAAGAGTTTTTAATTCGATCCTCTTGGCACGACTTAAGTTCCCTATTTCACCTGCTGGATCTGCACGGAAAGCTTGGAGACGAAACATGGTGAAATTAGCAAATAAATGTACAACGAATATACTGTTGTGATATGGTGAATGTCAGAAACAGGACAACGTGGCAACTGGTACCTATCCTGTGGAATCGTTAACAATTAATGTTAATTTCAAGATGGTAAATGATTAATAAATCAAGATCACAGGAAATCTTGTACCCGGTACTCAATGTAAGAGGATAAGGGCAAGAAAATCCTACTAAGTAAGCGAAACTGAGTTTCTAAAACAAATGAAACATTTAATTGCCTCAAAAGTGAATTAGGTAGTCCAAGAATGTAGGCATACCTTGCCGAGTCTCAATAGGAAATAAACAAGTTTTTCCCACTGAAATGAAATATGATACTTACAGAATTAGCGAACTTTTGTGCTCTGAAAAAAGAAAGCTAATTCCCTACCTAGGTAAATATCATCATTTCTGACCGACGTGTAGGGGTGCGAGGTGTCAACTGGTGACGAGAACTGCTGCTGAGGTCCCAATTCAGCAACTAATGTTCGTGCTAGAGGAACTATGGCCCTCTTTATCCTCCTACCGTCGGATTGCAGAAGATTAGGTGCTCTTGACCCGGGGACAGACCACAATACCAGGGTACCAATATGATGATCTGCCGAAAATATGAGAAATATCCTAGGGACAAAAGATGGTAAACACGAGTAATAACACGGAGGGAGAGATGACCAATTAAGAGAATGACTGGGGCCTACAGTCACCACGTAATCCAAAGTTGTCTCACCTTCACCATATGCTACTCTCGGAATGCACAATACACACAGCACCATATGAAAATAAAATTGAATATTGAAAATAGTGAAAAGCTACTGTACCTAAGCCAAGTACGCTTACCACAAATTTACGGTCTGGTACTAGTACCTGAGTGAAGCTTCTTGGACAGGCCCCAATGAAATGTGACGGTAAAGTGTTGGAGTGTTGATGTTCGGCAGTCCTCCAATGGCAGGTGGCAATGCCTTGTCACATTTACAGAAAAAAAGAGACTGCTTGCCTGTTTGTCTGTGGTAAGGTCATGGGAAGACACACAAAACACAAAATATAAACAATGAAATTTTAATTACTTTAGAAAACAAGATATGAACAAAGACAATCCCTTGGCTTACATAGAATTCAAAACAAGTCAACAAACAAAACATGAATAATTAATGAATGTAAAATTTACTCTAAAATAAAATGAAGTGCAAGACAATAATAATATTAATCAGGTGCTGAGAATACTGGCTAAAGCTGCCACCTCCCTTAGTACACGACAGCCAGGGCTTAGTCTAACAGAGAGAGATGTCAACTTCTAAGAGCACAGAGATATTCTGAGGAATACGGCATGAGCTGGCCCAGACGTCGACTCAGGTAGGGGGCGTGAGTGCAGGTGCAGGTGCGGTCGGCGATACACAAGCCAATCAGGAGCAGGCAGGCGGAGAATGGGTAGTTTGCTCGTTGAAGGCTGGCGGGGCCAGCGTGTTGGGTGGTGCAAGGTACGCTTTGCTTCCTGGGCAAAACGTTTGGCGATACTGGTGGACGTATCTTCAATATAGTATCTTGTACTTGTAAAATGACGTGAATGATATAGGGAAGAGCAGGCTCAATCTCTCTTGAAAGAGATTATCGTCACAATATATATAACGTTGTTATATGGAGGAAATATATAACGTTGATATATAATCATATAACGTTGTTATATAATCAAGAAACTAACAACGTTACATGGAGGACCTATGGCAATTCCACGACTAAGAGATGGCTTCCTGAACCTTGCAGGAATCAACCTCACTGAAGACCAAGTCACTCTCCTAAATCTAGGTATAAACTGTCATGTTATGTCCAGACCAAGTGAGATGGCCCAGAAAGTGGAGTTGGAGATCCTGTTGGACGACATATTCGACATCGAGACACAAAAGAAGGTCACCAACAAAGACACCTTACAAGCAAAACTTATTGCGGAAGGAGGAAAGAATCGAGGTAACTACAGAAGCACCATACTGTCCCCCGAGCTCAAAGCGGCAGCTAAGAGCCTTTGTGAGAACAAGGAGATAGTCGTCAGAAGAGGTGACAAGTCGCCAATATGCATCATTCTTAAAAAAAGACGAATATCTGGCGAAAATGAACCTCATTCTCTCTGACCAAACTAAATTCCAAAGGGCAACGAAAAACACTACAGCCGAATTGAAAGCAAATGTCAACAAATTGATCGAAAATGTGAACGCCAAGAAATCCGGACTCCACCTGCCAAAGATTATTGGGGAGTATAAACCTGGATACGCATATGGAAATATCAAGACACAGGCCTGGAAACCCACGTCGGCCAATCATCAGCCAGATACCCACACCCACGTACAGACTGGCGAAGCGACTCAACGGCTTGCTGACTCCTTATGTCCCTTGCGCCTTCAGCCTGAAGTCTCCAAAGGAATTTGTTGACTTACTGCGGGGAACACGGGCCAAAGGGATAAGAGCCTCGTTGGACGTAGAATCACTGTTTACCAACGTACCTGTGGATGAAACAATCGGGATGATAGCGGACTGAGTGTATTGTGATCCGGCCTGTACTCCTCTTGACATACCAGAAAACATTCTAAAGAATCTACTCCAAGCTTGTACTAAAGAGGCACCCTTTTTGGGCCCAGATGGGCACATGTTTAAGCAAGTAGATGGGGTCGCCATGGGTTCTCCCCTAGGTGTCCTGTTTGCGAACTTCTACATGGGTACCATCGAACAAAAGGTCTTAGTCGACATAAACTTGAAACTGGTCATATACTGAAGGTATGTTAACGACATTTTTACACAGGTACCTGATGTCAGACATCTGCAGGAGCTGAAGGAGGCATTTGAGCAGAATTCTGTGTTCCGTTTCACATACGAGATGGAGAAGGATGGGAAGCTGCCCTTTCTAGATGTAACAATCATGGAAAGGAGCGGAGGTTTCCACACTGCAGTCTACATTAAGGAAACAAACATAGGAATGTGCCAAAATGCCAACAGTGACTGCCCAGACAGGTACAAGAGGAGTGTTGTTAACGCTTATGTCGACCGTGCTCTCAGCCACAGCTCAGGATGGAAGCAAGTGGATGAAGAACTCTGTAAGGTAAGGCAGGTCCTAGTCAACAACGGCTTTTCCAATGGTTTCGTTGAGGACATCATAAGAAGGAAGGTGAAATGCCATGCAACCTCTGAAGAGACAACTAACACAACACCTATACTCCCTATTAGACTATTTTAAAGGAACTTCTTTTCCGAAGCTCATAAAACGGAAGAAAGGGTTCTGAAAGATATTGTTAATAGAAACGTTATCCCTACAGACAAAAGTCAGAAGATATAACTGACGATTTACTATAAAACCAAAAAAACGGCCAGCCTACTCATGAGAAACTCTCCAGACATAAAGCAGAACGCTTTAAAAGAGACCAACGTTGTCTATGCCTTCAAATGCCCACTTGGGGACTGTAAGCCTCAAAGAACTCAGTATATAGGCAAGACAACAACATCTCTTTCCAGGCGATTAACGATGCATAAGCAACAGGGCTCCATTAAGGAACATATAATCACTTCCCACAACCAAACCATCAAAAGAGAAATCTTAGCAAACAACACAGAAATCATCGATAGATACAGCGATAGCAGGCGGCTTTGCATCTGCGAGGCACTACACATCAAGAAGTCATCACCAGCAATCAACAGCAAATTAATGCACAACTATATTCTACCCACTTCAAGACTCCACTCCAATATAGAAGCATCAAGAAATATGGGCCAATAGGCCCTCTGCAGTTACTTCCCTTCTTACCTTCAATTTACCCAATTAATACCCATTGTTTCGTGTTCTGTCCTGTGTTGAAAGTTTTGTTCACCTCATCCAAAACTGTTGTAACATATCACCTCACCCAAAATGCGGGTATAAAATAAAATGAAAGCTGCTTAAATCATAGCATAGTAAGAACTCTGTTTAGTGTTTGCAGGTTATAGTTGTGTGTGTGTAAACTAAAAGTCTTCGAAAATGTAATAAGTTATTATGAAACGCGTTCAAGTGTCGCGTCAGACTAGAAATAAAAATGAATTTTGGATAATTGATTTTCAGTTACCATCAACAGTGAAAAGAAACATAAGAAATATTGAGAAAATTCGTGTTAGAATTATTAATCTTACTTTTTCGGTCATATTTAATAATATATACATATATATATATATATATTTTATTAAATATGACCGAAAAAGTAAGATTAATAATTCTAACACGAATTTTCTCAATCTTTCGTACATTATGCTTCACTGTTGGAGGTAAATCAAAAATCACTTCTCCAAAATTCATTTTTATTTCTAGTCTGACGCGACACGGGCGCGTTTCGTAAAACTTATTACATTTTCAAAGACTTCACAAATACACAACTGATTAGAACTTGCATTTCCCTGATTTTATATCTACTTTTGAGTGAGGTGGGAAGGGTGATGTGGCATTACATTTGAGTGAGGTGGGAAGGATGATGTGGCATTAGAGGATATTAATAGGGTATTAAAAGTATCAACACAAGACAGAACACGAAACAATGGATATTGAATAGAAGTGTTTGTGGAAAGCCTATTGGTCCATATTTCTTGATGCTTCTATATTGGAGCGGAGTCTTGAGGTGGGTAGAATATAGTTGTGCAATAATTGGCTGTTGATTGCTGGTGTTGACTTCTTGATGTGTAGTGCCTCGCAAACGTCAAGCCGCCTGCTATCGCTGTATCTATCGATGATTTCTGTGTTGTTTACTAGGATTTCTCTGGCGATGGTTTGGTTATGGGAAGAGATTATATGTTCCTTAATGGAGCCCTGTTGTTTATGCATCGTTAAACGCCTAGAAAGAGATGTTGTTGTCTTGCCTATATACTGGGTTTTTTGGAGCTTACAGTCCCCAAGTGGGCATTTGAAGGCATAGACGACGTTAGTCTCTTTTAAAGCGTTCTGTTTCGTGTCTGGAGAGTTTCTCATGAGTAGGCTGGCCGTTTTTCTGGTTTTATAGTAAATCGTCAGTTGTATCCTCTGATTTTTGTCTGATGTCAGACATCTGCAGGAGCTGAAGGAGGCATTTGAGCAGAGTTCCGTGCTGCGTTTCACTTACGAGACGGAAAAGGATGGGAAGCTGCCTTTTCTAGATGTAACAGTCATGGAAAAGGGCGGAGGTTTCCACACTGCAGTCTACACAAAGGAAACAAACATAGGAATGTGCCTAAATGCCAACAGCGACTGCCCTGACAGGTACAAGAGGAGTGTTGTTAACGCATACGTCGACCGTGCTCTCAGCCACAGCTCAGAATGGAAGCAAGTCGACGAAGAACTCTGTAGGGTAAGGCAGGTTCTAGTCAATAACGGCTTCTCCAATGGTTTCATCGAAGACATCATAAGAAGGAAAGTGAAAAGCCATGCAACCTCTGAAGAGACAACTAACACAACACCTATACCCCCTATTAGACTATTTTACAGGAACTTCTTTTCCACAGCTCATAAAACAGAGGAAAGGGTCTTGAAAGATATTGTTAATAGAAACGTTATCCCTACAGACAAAAATCAGAGGATACAACTGACGATTTACTATAAAACCAGAAAAACGGCCAGCCTACTCATGAGAAACTCTCCAGACACGAAACAGAACGCTTTAAAAGAGACTAACGTCGTCTATGCCTTCAAATGCCCACTTGGGGACTGTAAGCTCCAAAAAACCCAGTATATAGGCAAGACAACAACATCTCTTTCTAGGCGTTTAACGATGCATAAACAACAGGGCTCCATTAAGGAACATATAATCTCTTCCCATAACCAAACCATCGCCAGAGAAATCCTAGTAAACAACACAGAAATCATCGATAGATACAGCGATAGCAGGCGGCTTGACGTTTGCGAGGCACTACACATCAAGAAGTCAACACCAGCAATCAACAGCCAATTATTGCACAACTATATTCTACCCACCTCAAGACTCCGCTCCAATATAGAAGCATCAAGAAATATGGACCAATAGGCTTTCCACAAACACTTCTATTCAATATCCATTGTTTCGTGTTCTGTCTTGTGTTGATACTTTTAATACCCTATTAATATCCTCTAATGCCACATCATCCTTCCCACCTCACTCAAATGTAATGCCACATCACCCTTCCCACCTCACTCAAAAGTAGATATAAAATCAGGGAAATGCAAGTTCTAATCAGTTGTGTATTTGTGAAGTCTTTGAAAATGTAATAAGTTTTACGAAACGCGCCCGTGTCGCGTCAGACTAGAAATAAAAATGAATTTTGGAGAAGTGATTTTTGATTTACCTCCAACAGTGAAGCATAATGTACGAAAGATTGAGAAAATTCGTGTTAGAATTATTAATCTTACTTTTTCGGTCATATTTAATAAAATATGTCTACAGGAAAGACTGCTACCAAAATATACTAATATATATATATATATATATATATATATATATATATATATATATATATATATATATATATATATATATATATATATATATATATATATATATTAGTATATTCTGGTAGCAGTCTTTCCTGTAGACATATATTATTAAATATGACCGAAAAAGTAAGATTAATAATTCTAACACGAATTTTCTCAATCTTTCGTACATTACGCTTCACTGTTGGAGGTAAATCAAAAATCACTTCTCCAAAATTCATTTTTATTTCTAGTCTGACGCGACACGGGCGCGTTTCGTAAAACTTATTACATTTTCAAAGACTTCACAAATACACAACTGATTAGAACGTATCTCTGATTTTATATCTACATTTGAGTTAGGTGGGAAGGGTGATGTGGCATTAACACAAGACAGAACAGGAGGGGATATTAATAGGGTATTAAAAGTATCAACACATTCGTGTAATGTAATAAGTTTTACGAAACGCGCCCGTGTCGCGTCAGACTAGAAATAAAAATGAATTTTGGAGAAGTGATTTTTTATTTACCTCCAACAGTGAAGCGTAATGTACGAAAGATTGAGAAAATTCGTGTTAGAATTATTAATCTTACTTTTTCGGTCATATTTAATAATATATGTCTACAGGAAAGACTGCTACCAAAATATACTAATATTAAAGTGCACGACCCAGCAGCAAGGAATCAAGCCTTCACGATAAAATATCGCCAGGATCTGATTCGTGATCAGATATACAAGGCAGAGAATGAAATCAAAGACAACAAAACGCAACTACTTCATGCTACAAACGAGTGGAGAAATAGCAACATCGACCATAGTATCCGTACCCGCATTGAACAACACCTCGACATCCTCACAGACCAATATCACCTCAGCACTGAAACAAGGATTATCAAGAAACTAACAACATTATATGGAGGACCTATGGCAATTCCACGACTAAGAGATGGCTTCCTGAACCTTGCAGGAATTAACCTCACTGAGGACCAAGTCACTCTCCTAAATCTGGGCATAAACTGTCATGTTATGTCCAGACCGAGTGAAATGGCCCGGAAAGTAGAGTTGGAAATTCTGTTGGACGACATATTCGACCTCGAGACACAAAAGAAGGTCACTACCAAAGATACCTTACAAGCAGAACTTATTGCAGAAGGAGGAAAGAATCGAGGCAACTACAGAAGCACCATACTGTCCCCCGAGCTTAAAGCGGCAGCTAAAAGCCTTCGTGAGAACAAGGAGATAGTTGTCAGGAGAGGTGACAAGTCGCCAATATATGTCATTCTTAAAAAAGACGAATATCTGGCGAAAATGAACATCATACTCTCTGACCAAACTAAGTTCCAAAGGGTAACGAAGGACACTACAGCCGAATTAAAAGCAAAGGTCAACAAACTGATCGAAACTGTAAACGCCAAGAAATCCGGACTCCACCTGCCAAAGATCATTGGGGAATATAAACCTGGATATGCGTATGGAAATGTCAAGACGCACAAGCCTGGAAACCCACTTCGGCCAATCATTAGCCAGATACCCACACCCACGTACAGACTGGCAAAGCGACTCAACGGCCTGCTGACTCCTTATGTTCCTTGCGCCTTCAGCCTGAAGTCTCCAAAGGAATTTGTGGACTTACTGCGGGGCACACGGGCCACAGGGATAAGAGCCTCGTTGGACGTAGAATCGCTGTTTACCAACGTACCTGTGGACGAGACAATCGGAATGATAGCCGACAGAGTGTATCGTGATCCAGCCTGTACTCCTCTTGACATGCCAGAAAGTATTCTGAGGAAACTACTCCAAGCTTGTACTAAAGAGGCACCCTTCTTGAGCCCGGATGGGCACATGTATAAGCAAGTAGATGGGGTCGCCATGAGTTCTCCCCTAGGTGTCCTGTTTGCAAACTTCTACATGGGTACCATCGAGCAAAAAGTCTTAGTCGACATGAACTTGAAACCAGCCATATACTGCAGGTATGTTGACGACATTTTTACACAGGTACCTGATGTCAGACATCTGCAGAAGCTGAAGGAGGCATTTGAGCAGAGTTCCGTGCTGCGTTTCACTTACGAGACGGAAAAGGATGGGAAGCTGCCTTTTCTAGATGTAACAGTCATGGAAAAGGGCGGAGGTTTCCACACTGCAGTCTACACTAAGGAAACAAACATAGGAATGTGCCTAAATGCCAACAGCGACTGCCCTGACAGGTACAAGAGGAGTGTTGTTAACGCATACGTCGACCGTGCTCTCAGCCACAGCTCAGAATGGAAGCAAGTCGACGAAGAACTCTGTAGGGTAAGGCAGGTCCTAGTCAATAACGGCTTCTCCAATGGTTTCATCGAAGACATCATAAGAAGGAAAGTGAAAAGCCATGCAACCTCTGAAGAGACAACTAACACAACACCTATACCCCCTATTAGACTATTTTACAGGAACTTCTTTTCCACAGCTCATAAAACGGAGGAAAGGGTCCTGAAAGATATTGTTAATAGAAACATTATCCCTACAGACAAAAATCAGAGGATACAACTGACGATTTACTATAAAACCAGAAAAAACGGCCAGCCTACTCATGAGAAACTCTCCAGACACAAAACAGAACGCTTTAAAAGAGACTAATGTCGTCTATGCCTTCAAATGCCCACTTGGGGACTGTAAGCTCCAAAAAAACCAGTATATAGGCAAGACAACAACATCTCTTTCTAGGCGTTTAACGATGCATAAGCAACAGGGCTCCATTAAGGAACATATAATCTCTTCCCATAACCAAACCATCGCCAGAGAAATCCTAGTAAACAACACAGAAATCATCGATAGATACAGCGATAGCAGGCGGCTTGACGTTTGCGAGGCACTACACATCAAGAAGTCAACACCAGCAATCAACAGCCAATTATTGCACAACTATATTCTACCCACCTCAAGACTCCGCTCCAATATAGAAGCATCAAGAAATATGGACCAATAGGCTTTCTACAAACACTTCTATTCAATACCCATTGTTTCTGTTCTGTCTTGTGTTGATACTTTTAATACCCTATTAATATCCCCTCCTGTTCTGTCTTGTGTTAATGCCACATCACCCTTCCCACCTCACTCAAATGTAGATATAAAATCAGAGATACGTTCTAATCAGTTGTGTATTTGTGAAGTCTTTGAAAATGTAATAAGTTTTACGAAACGCGCCCGTGTCGCGTCAGACTAGAAATAAAAATGAATTTTGGAGAAGTGATTTTTTATTTACCTCCAACAGTGAAGCGTAATGTACGAAAGATTGAGAAAATTCGTGTTAGAATTATTAATCTTACTTTTTCGGTCATATTTAATAATATATATATATATATATATATATATATATATATATATATATATATATATATATATATATATATATATATATATACATGTCATACCTAGTAGCCAGAACACACTTCTCGCCCTACTAAGCAGGGCCCGATTTGCCTAATAGGCCGAGTTTTTTTCATTATTTTCAATAAATTCATTCCAATTAGTTTATTTAAATTATTATTATTATATTATATTAAGAATATAAATTATTGACTTAATTGTGTTAGTTTTGGTTAGGTTACGTTAGGTACTGTTGGTTTGGTTCGGTCATATATCTACGTTAAGTTTAACTGAAATTAAAATAACCTAACTCATACATAATGAAATAGATACCTTTATCATTTCATAAGAAAGAAATTAGAAAAATATATAAATTCAAGAAAACTTTGCTTATTCGTCAAATCGGGCCTTGCATAGTAGGCCAATCGACTTGAGAATGGTCCAGGACGGACCGAAACGTCGTCGTCCCTTCAACTTCTAGTGTGTGGTCTGGTCAACATAGTAGGCCGAGTACTACGTTTTGGCTACTAGGTACAACATGCAACATAGTAGCCAGAACGTCGTATTAGGCCGACTATGCATGACCTGATTTGCCTAATAAGCCAAGTTTTCCTAAATTTATATATTTTTCAAATTCTTTTCTTATGAAATTATAAAACTATAATTTCATTATGTATAAGTTAATTATATTGAATTTTAGTTAAAACTAACGAAGATATATGACCAAACCTAACCTTCCCTACCTAACCTAACTTAACCTACCTTAACTTAACCAAAACTAACATAACTAAGTCAATAACTTATGTTCCCAATATAATATAATAATAAAATTTCCAATAAACTAATCGGAAACGATTTTTTTATACAAAGAAAATCACTCGGCCTATTTGGCAAATCGAGCCTTGTATAGTAGACCGAGAAATGCGTTTTGGCTCTTAGGTACGATATATATATGTCGTACCTAGTAGACAGAACGCACATCACGGCCGAGTGATTTTCTTTCTTTACAATAAATTGTTTCCTATTGGTTTATTTTAAGTATTATTATTATAATATTTTTTAAATATAAATTATTGATTTAATTATGTCAGTTTAGATTAGATTAAGTTAGGTTAGGTTAGGTAGGGTTGGTTTCGTTCGGTCATATATCTAAATTAGTTTTACCTCAAATTAAAAGAACTTAGCTCATGCATAATGAAATTAATAGCTTTATCATTTCACAAGAACAAAATTAAAAATATATATAAATTCAGGAAAACTTGGCATATTAGGCAAATCGGGCCTTGCATAGTAGGCCGATTACCGCGTTCTGGCTACTAGGTACAACATATATATATATATATATATATATATATATATATATATATATATATATATATATATATATATATATATATATATATATATATATATATATATATGTCGTACCTAGTAGCCAGAACGCACTTCTCAGCCTACTATGCAAGGCCCGATTTGCCTAATAAGCCAAGTTTTCATGAATAAATTGTTTTTCGACTACCTAACCTACCTAACCTAACCGAACTTTTTCGGCTACCTAACCAAACCTAACCTATAAAGATAGGTTAGGTTAGGTTAGGTAGGGTTGGTTAGGTTCGGTCATATATCTACGTTAATTTTAACTCCAATAAAAAAATATTGACCTCATACATAATGAAATGGGTAGCTTTATCATTTCATAAGAAAAAAAATAGAAAAAAATATATTAATTCAGGAAAACTTGGTTTATTAGGCAAATCGGGCCTTGCATAGTAGGCCAAAAAGTGAGTTCTGGCTACTAGGTACGACATATATATATATATATATATATATATATATATATATATATATATATATATATATATATTATGCCCGAAACGCTTTGCGTAATAGTGGCTTTAGGCATTGTATGTACTAGCTCTACCTATAAGTCAACCAATCCTTGTAAAAATTTATTGTATGTATGTACCTTACCTAAATAAAATTGTATTGTATTGTATTGTACATATGTCGTACCTAGTAGCCAGAACGCACTTCTCAGCCTACTATGCAAGGCCCGATTTGCCTAATAAGCCAAGTTTTCATGAATTAATTGTTTTTCGACTACCTAACCTAACCTAACCTAACTTTTTCGGAATTTAATAGGGTTGGTTAGGTTTCTACCTAACCTAACATAACCTATAAAGATAGGTTAGGTTAGGTTAGGTAGGGTTGGTTAGGTTCGGTCATATATCTACGTTAATTTTAACTCCAATAAAAAAAAATTGACCTCATACATAGTGAAATTGGTAGCTTTATCATTTCATAAGAAAAAAATTAGAGAAAATATATTAATTTATGAAAACTTGGCTTATTAGGCAAATCGGGCCTTGCATAGTAGGCAGAGAAGTGCGTTCTGGCTACTAGGTACGACATATATATATATATATATATATATATATATATATATATATATATATATATATATATATATATATATATATATATATATATCAGCAGTACCCGACCACGCGTTGCTGTGGCTCAGCAACGCATGTGTGTTGCTGAGCCACAACAACCTTCCCTGTCGTCATCCCCACCATTCCCCACTTCCTCGTCCGATGCCTTCCCAAATGGATTGATGTTCCCACCATAAAATTGGGAACATTAAGTGATCTGATGTTCCCATCACTGAAATATAAAATAAATGTTAAAAAATTAAATAAAAATATGAAAAAAACAATAATAAACTATACACACGAAATGACCGGTATGGTAAACACAGCTCAATTCCAATGCAATTCACACAAAATAATTTAATCAAAATGAAAATAAATAAAAATCTATGGGATATTCCTGTATTACATGCGGGCCCCTAAGCCTCTGGCTGGCCTACTAAGTGTTGCTTGTTTCTGTTTTACTTGGGCGGAGTATGCGTATTTATGACTTGTATGGTCGCTTCAGTAAGATTTTGCCATATGTGTTTAACAACTTCTGCTCTGTTGAATCTAAGTTGAAATCATAATGGGTTTATAACTGTGCAGTGTGTTAGAAAATGTTCCAGTGGTCTGTCGGGCATTACTCCACAGTGCTGACATTTCCTCTCATCTTCCGGAACCTGTAAGCCTATTTTCTATGCATATGGGTATCCAAGCCTGATGCGATGTAAGTGTACTTCTGTTGCTCTACTTTTCCCTTTCATCAAACTAAGTGGTTCGTAGTTGGTTGAATTCTTGTACCAACCCGCAGATCCTGATGTTGCAACTGCTGTGTTGTGGTCACTGTACATCTTTTACATTGCTCTGTTTCTAATTACTTTCTTAATCTGTGATGGACTCTGTGGTATGTAAATGTCTACATTTCTTTTCTTAGTTGCACGTTTTGCAGCTTCGTCTGCAATGTCATTTCCTATTATTCCCACATGACTTGGCACTCTGTTGATAAGTACCCATCGGCCTTGTCGTTTGAGTGTTTTCATTAATGATATGACATATTTATTTATTTATTTATTTATTTATTTATATACAAGAAGGTATCTTGGGTTTGTGAGAGTACATAGCATAGTATTTACAATCTTGTAAAGCCACTAGTACGTGCAGCGTTTCGGGCAGGTCCTTAATCTAACAGATAATTTTAAGTAGGTAAATTCTAGCAGAATTAATAAAATGATAACAAATACATTGCAAGAAAAAAATGAGATGAGAGAGATTAGTAAGTATATTAAAGCACATTGGTATATTAAAGCTCTGATTGATTTCATTGACAGCTTGATTGGTAATTTAAACAAGATTAATAGACACCATACAACAAATTGACAGCACATATAAGAAGACAGCAATGATCATAATGATAAAGATGTTTGGATTGGGTACATAAAGATTGGGAGATTGGGTAGCAATAGATACAGTGCAATTTTAAAGCAAAAGGTAAAAAACTATGAAGATGAAATTAGGTACTTTTTAGTACTGTTTTTGAATGACGCAAAAGTTGGACAGCTTTTCAATTCAATAGGGAGCGAGTTCCATAAACTGGGTCCCTTTATTTACATAGAGTGTTAACACAGATTAAGTTTGACTCTGGGGGATATGAAAGAGATATTTATTTCAGGTGTGGTGATAATGGGTCTTATTACATCTGTCCAGGGAGAGGTTCAGAGCAGGATTTGCATTTAAGAACAAGGTTTTGTAAATGTAGTTGACACAAGAGAATTTGTGGAATGAGATTATGTTTAGCATGTTTAGGCAGTTAAACAAGGGGGCTGTGTGTTGTCTGAAAGCAGAATTTGTTATTATTCTCATAGCAGATTTTTGCTGGGTGATGATGGACCTGAGGTGGTTTGCAGTGGTTGAACCCCATGCACAGATACCATAATTAAGATAGGGATAGATTAGTGCATAATATAGAGAGATGAGAGCAGAGTTAGGTACATAATATAGAGAGATGAGAGCAGAGTTAGGTACATAATATAGAGAGATGAGAGCAGAGTTAGGTACATAATATCTGATTTTGGAGAGTATACCAACTGTTTTAGAGACTTTCTTAGTTATGTGTTGTAAGTGGGTACTGAAGTTGAGAGTCTTGTCTAGGAATAGGCCGAGAAACTTTCCATCATTTTTATTGCAAATGTTTACATTGTCTATCTGAAGCTGAATTGAATTTGTAGATTTGCTTCCATATAAGATGTAGTAGGTCTTTTCTATGTTAAGTGTTAGTTTGTTGGTTGACATCCATAAGTGGACTTTTTTTAGTTCATTATTAACAATATTATTTAGTGTATGTGGGTTAGGGTTAGAGTAGATGAGGGTAGTATCATCAGCAAACAGAATATGTTTCAGAATGTTAGAGACATTAGGCAGATCATTGATGTATATAAGAAATAGGAGAGGTTCCAAAATGCTGCCCTGTGGCACTCCAACGGTTATTGGTAGAGTGGGAGAGGTTATATTATTGATGGCTACACATTGGTGTCTATCACTATGATAGGATTGGATATAGTTCAGTGTATGGCCTCGGATTCCATAATGATGGAGTTTACGTAAGAGGTAATTGTGTTTAACAGTAACAAAGGCCTTTCTCAGGTCAATGAAGAGTCCAATCGGAAACTCCTTTTTGTCAAGCACTGAGTAAATTATATCAAGGAGACTATTAATTGTATCGTTGGTACTCTTTTGGGAGCGGAAGCCAAACTGACAGGGGCTAAGAATGTCGAATTTTACGAGATAGGAGTAGAGCTGTTTGTTGATATTTTTTTCAAATATTTTTGATAGTATGGGTAGGTTTGATATTGGTCTATAATTGTCTATGTCTGCCGGATTACCTCCTTTATGAACTGGCGTTACTCTTGTTTTTTTAAGGATATCAGGGAAAGTATGACACTCAAGGGATTTGTTGAACAGCAGAGCTATAGGTGGCGCAAGGGCATGGGAGGCGCTCTTGTATACAAAGGATGGGATTTCACTGATGTTCTCAGCTTTGGTTTTTAGTGAGTGTATGATGGACACAACATCTGTCGGGCTGACTGGTGAAAGGAGAAGAGAGTTTGGATAGCTGCCTGAGAGATATGTGTTGATATGTGTCTGAGTCTGTGGGATTTTTCTGGCAAGGTTAGGACCAACCGATGAAAAGAAGCTATTAAATTCATTCGCCTTTTCTAAATCAGATGACGGTGTAAGGCCATCCTTAGAGAGTGTTATCTGGTTGTGGGAGTGTTGTTTAGTGCCTAGGATATTAGAGATGGTTTTCCATGTGCTTTTCATGTTGCCTTTTTGCTACTTTGAATCTAGTCTCATAATATGAAAGTTTAGCTTTTCTTATGATACTGGTAAGCACTGATAAGTACCTCTTAACTACTTCCTTTGTAACTAGGACATTCCTAAATTTCTTTTCATATTCATGTTTTTTGTTGATAGATTTGATTATGCCACTTGTGAGCCACGGGTTATTTTTTTTTATATTAGTGTCTTGTTTGGTAAGGAGGGGACAGTGAGTGTTGTAGCGGCTTAGAGTTTTGGAGAGAAAGAGGTTAGTTAATGAGTTTATATCCTGTGTATTATTAAATTCAGATTCCCAGTTAATATTGTGAAGTGCTTTAGAGAGATTGCCTAAAGTTGATTCACTGTGTAGCCTGAATGAGAGTTTCATGCTTTCTGGTGGTACTGTGTCCATGTTTGCTATGAGGAAGGTAGGATAGTGGTCAGTTTTTCTGTCATAGATTACCCCAGATGTAAGGGGAGCTGTTGTATTAGTCTATAAGCGATCCAGGGTAGTGGCAGATGTTTGAGTGACTCGGGTGTTCTTGGTGATTGTGGGGATTAGCATACAGGAGTGCATGCTGTTACGGAAATAGTCAACTTGAGGGTTGTTTTGAAGACTCAGGTCAATATTGAAATCACCTCCCAGAATGATGTGATTTTTGTTGAGATTGTTATTTATGATAAGATTCCTTACGTTGTCTGAGAATGAAGCTATGTTGGTATTAGGAAATCTATAGAGGGCACCGATAGTCAGGGAGGATTTAAGGGATTTACTGGAGAACTTGGCAAAGGTATATTCACAATAGTCGTCTCAATCACTGATGACACTATTGCAGATGAAGGTATCTTTGTAATATATTGCTGTACCACTTCCTTTTTTATTAGGCCTGCAGTTATGAATGGCTTTATAACCAGGTAAATTGTAGATTTGGGTATAGTCATTACTTAGCCAAGTTTCTGTTAAAATGATGAATGATAATTTAGTACCTAGTGCTGTGAGTAGTGCATTTATGTCATCAAAATGTTTACCAAGTGACCTAACATTTTGGTTGTAAACTGATAAGCAGGTGCTATTTAGGAGTTTGTTTTTGCAAGATTTACTGTGTAATACCTGCAATAATGATGATCAATGTGCTGATTTGTGTGAGTATGGGACAGAAGATTTCGATCAGGATCAATATCAGTAAGCATATAGATACAATAATGTCACGATACAATAAGATAAGCAATTACAGGAACAGTTAAATACTAAAACTGCTGTAAATAGAAAGTAATTGTAGCAAAACACAACAATAAACGTAGATACACAAAAAATAGAAACAATTAGAAGTAGAGCAAAGATTACCGCAGATAGCCAGGAAGGATACAGTAGTTAGGTTAAGAGAGAAGAAAAAATCAGTAGACTGACAAGAATAATATATAGCAAAAAATAAAGAGACAAATAATAATCGTAAAGTAAAGATAATCTTAAAAATAAATTATTTAATATAGCTTAGTTGTGAACCTATAATTAGTATGAATATAAGAAAACAAAATGAGCTCAATAATTACTTACAATAAATGATGTATAAATCAAATTACAATTAAATTTAAAAATTAAAAACAAAAAAAATTACACGGTAAGATTATATTTATGAGCAAGATTTTACTAAGACACTGAGGTAAATGCTTACATAAATACAAAGTCTGCTATAATTAGAGAATAATTATAGCAAAACACAACAATAAATGCAAGTAAACAAAAGAATTGGAACAATTAAAAGTAGAATAAAGATCACTAGATAGCCGTGAAGGATACACAAGTTTGGTGGAGAGAACAAAAAATCAGTAGAGACTGTCAAGATGAATATATAAAAATATGACATGATGATTGTAAAGTAAAATAATCTTAAAGATCATTAATTTTATTTAGCTTAGTTTTTAACCTATAATTAGTATGAACTTAATTAAGAGAACAAAATGAGATCAATAATTAATTTCAATAAATGACATAAATCAGGACAATTAAATTTAAAATTTAAAAAGAATAGGGTAAGATTATATTTAAGATTAAATTTTACAATGATACTGAGGTTGATGCTTGCATAAGTGCATGGAGACTTGACTGATTACTTAGGATATTATATGAATGAGAGAACATTAGGTAAATGGTAAGGTAAAGACAGCACCTTGGACAAAGTTAGATTAAGTTAGGTTAGACTCAGGCACTCAAAGAGTTATTTTAAGTATTGGTATTGGTCGGGTTCAGGTTTTCAGATATACCACAATCACTAAAGAAGGGCAGTAGTTGTTGGTCAAACTTTGTTTCATACCTTTTTCCTGCACTTTCCTTCTTTGCAATGATCGTTCCATTCCTAGTGTAGAACTGCTTGATAAGACCAGGGTTTAGTTTGCGAATTTTACGCAAACATATGTGATCAGATGTATGTTATCACATATTCAATGTGATGCATATGTGATAATAATGTTGCAATGTTTCAGTGGCGGTTCTCGAATCTGTATGTATGATAACATGTTGTCGGTGTTCAGCAAGAGCATGTTCCAAAGCCTTTTGAATGGGTAGCATCTCTGTTTGTTAAGTTGAACACCAATTTTACCACCTCTAACTATTTACAAAGTTTCCTGCTTTAACTGCAGCTCCGGTTTCTTGTCCCTGCTGGTCTACTGATCCATCTGTGAAGTAAGTAAAGCTGTCGGATGCCATGTTTGCTCCTATATACATCTGTGCAATGTTACGTAGCAGATGAGGATTTGTCTTGTTCTTTTTTCCTTCAATAACCATAGTCTTAAAGTCTGCTGGTGGAGATTCCCAAGGGGCTTGCATAACAAAGTCTGCATGTATTTCGTCGACACCCTTCTCAGTGAGAGATGACGCTGTTTTTTCAAGAAAAGCATAGTTTTACCTGTCACAGGTGTGATATCTATACTTATACTTACGAAATTAATGATATGGTAAACAATACAGCTCAATTCCAACACAATGTCACACATAATAATTCAATAAAAAATTAAATATATCGAAATCTGTGAAAATAAAATATATCAATAGAATCGGAAACATTGAAATGGAATTCGTGACATATTTAGTGTACAGTGCATGTTGCTATTATGTGCAACAGATGGCGCTGTTTTTCAAAAATGCATGTTTCAATCTGCCACAGGTGAGGCATGTATATTATAGATATATCAAAAGACGTGCCTATTCGAATGCAACGTTGTATCAAAATTTCAAAGCAATCGGTAAAGAGGTTTCAAAGATTTCCTTCACATGGAAAAACATGAAAAACACAGTTTTTCAGAAAATAATTATGTTTTTTATCCGTCACAGACGTGACATGTATATAATATGTATATATAAACCTGGCCGGATGCGAATGGAACGTTGTGTGAAAATTTCAAAGCAATCAGTGAAAAACTTTCGGAGATTAGCGATTTTGAAATAAATAAATATATATATATAAATATATATATATATATATATATATATATATATATATATATATATATATATATATATATATATATATATATATATATATATATATATATATATATATATATATATATATATATATATATATATATATATATATATATATATATATATATGTTGGTGTATACTGGCAGCAGGTTTTCTTTCAAACATGTTTCATTGAATATGACCGCATATTCTGTATTTATTATTTTCTGGTTTAGGGCTTCTATCCCTCTAACTATTTTCTTAGCATCAGGGCTTAATTGAAATAGGAGTTCTCCAAAACTCATTTTCGTACTTTTAAGGTGAAGAAAAGAAGTGATTTACTATAGAGTGTATTACACTTATTTGTATAATTTGCACGACGTTTCGAACCTCCATGGTTCATTCTCAAGTGAAGAGATCTTACAATACTAGTTGATTTTATACCCGCATTAGGTCAGGTGATAATACAATGAAGGTGAAAACATGGGGGGATACATAAGGGATAAACATAGGGGCTGCAGAAGGCTTATTGGCCCATACGAGGCATCTCCTATCCAAACACAAAGATTAATCCAGTGTAATTGGCCTGTTATGTTGGACATTGTCTTCTGTGTTGGCATCGATATGTTCTTGTCTTGTCCTTACTCTCATGGTGGGTAGAGTAAATAGTTCCGTGATTTGGGTGTTCATGGTAGGTCGCTCTATTCTTATGTGAATTGCCTCAAGAATTTGTAATCTTCTTGAATCTTGGGTTTTGTCTATTATGCAAGTATTCTTGTTCAACATTTCTCTTGTTAGAGTAATGTCATGGGCTTGTCTCATGTGATTCCTAGGGGCACCAGATTGAAGATGGCATGTCAAACGCCTCGTCAGCTTGGTCGACGTCATACCTATGTACTTACATTGAAGGTTACATCCTTCGTGGGGGCAAGTGTACATGTATACAACGCTTGACTGCTGTAGAGGGTTCTCCGTCGGCTTCGGAAGGAAGCCCCTTTCATCAGTCCACAAGGAGACATGTATTTACAAATAGACGGAGTAGCAATGGGCTCCCCCTTAGGAGTTTTATTTGCTAATTTTTATATGGGAACCATCGAAGATAGGGTCTTCAGTAGCAGACAAAAACCAACTGTATACTGCCGTTATGTAGATGACATATTCGTAATAGTAAAAGACTCAGATGAACTAATTGACCTAAAAAGACACCTAGAGAGAGAGTCAGTACTCCGATTTACACATGAAAATAGTGAAAATAACAGTCTGCCATTCTTGGATGTACTAATAACAAAAACAGGAACCTCTTTAAGCACCAACGTATATACCAAGCCCACCAACATAGGATTATGCTTGAACGGTAGAAGTGAGTGCCCCCAAAGATACAAAGCCAGTGTTCTCAATGCTTATATTCGTCGAGCGCTTACCCACTGCTCTGAATGGAGCAACGTGAGTAGAGAGTTTGAAAGAGTAACTCAGGTATTGGTGAACAACGGATATAGCAACGCGGAAATAAACGCTGCTATAAGAAGACACTTGGACCGTTGGTATAATTCAGAACCTAGAACAGAAACCACAACACCCCCAATAAAATTATATTACAAATCAACCATGCACAGTGAACATATAAAAGAGGAAAGAATAATGAAAGAAATAATCCGTAAAGGAGTAAAAAGCGCTACTCCTAACCAAAACATAAACCTGATAATATTCTACAAAACCAAGAAGACTTCCGAACTCCTTATCAAAAACAGCCCGAAGCCGACGGAGAACCCTCTACAGCAGTCAAGCGTTGTATACATGTACACTTGCCCCCACGAAGGATGTAACCTTCAATGTAAGTACATAGGTATGACGTCGACCAAGCTGACGAGGCGTTTGACATGCCATCTTCAATCTGGTGCCCCTAGGAATCACATGAGACAAGCCCATGACATTACTCTAACAAGAGAAATGTTGAACAAGAATACTTGCATAATAGACAAAACCCAAGATTCAAGAAGATTACAAATTCTTGAGGCAATTCACATAAGAATAGAGCGACCTACCATGAACACCCAAATCACGGAACTATTTACTCTACCCACCATGAGAGTAAGGACAAGACAAGAACATATCGATGCCAACACAGAAGACAATGTCCAACATAACAGGCCAATTACACTGGATTAATCTTTGTGTTTGGATAGGAGATGCCTCGTATGGGCCAATAAGCCTTCTGCAACCTCTATGTTTCGCCTCACATTTATCCCTTATGTATCCCTTATGTATCCCCCCATGTTTTCACCTTCATTGTATTATCACCTGACCTAATGCGGGTATAAAATCAACTAGTATTGTAAGATCTCTTCACTTGAGAATGAACCATGGAGGTTCGAAACGTCATTGCAAATTCGTGTTAGAATTATTAATCTTACTTTTTCGGTCATATTTAATAATATATATATATATATATATATATATATATATATATATATATATATATGTCGTACCTAGTAGCCAGAACGCATTTCTCAGCCTACTATGCAAGGCCCGATTTGCCTAATAAGCCAAGTTTTCATGAATTAATTGTTTTTCGACTACCTAACCTACCTAACCTAACCTAACCTAACTTTTTCGACTACCTAACCAAACCTAACCTATAAAGATAGGTTAGGTTAGGTTAGGTAGGGTTGGTTAGGTTCGGTCATATATCTACGTTAATTTTAACTCCAATAAAAAAAACTTGACCTCATACATAATGAAATAGGTAGCTTTATCATTTCATAAGAAAAAAATTAGAGAAAATATATTAATTCAGGAAAACTTGGCTTATTAGGCAAATCGGGCCTTGCGTAGTAGGCCAAAAAGTGCGTTCTGGCTACTAGGTACGACATATATATATATATATATATATATATATATATATATATATATATATATATATATATATATATATATATATATATATATATATATATATCCAGACCTAACGACCCTGAGAAGCGCCCAGATGGGGTCACCTTGCTACCTTGGAAGGATGGTAAGCAAGTGGTGTGGGACTACACGTGCGCTGCCACACTGGCCAGTACGTACCTCCACTACAGCACACGTGAAAGCGGTGGTCCTGCTTCTTTCAGGGAATCCCATAAAATTATTAAATACAGAGGTCTACAGCTTTGTTCCGACAGCTCGGAGACCCCCGGTTCGTGGGGAAAATGTGCATTGAAGTTCCTGAAGGAATTGGGGGACAAATTGATCAGCACTACAAAAGACCAGAAAGCAAAAAGTTTCTTGTTCCAGCGCCTCAGTGTTGCGATTCAGAGGGGAAATGCCTGTTGCGGCTTGGGCACTAGTCCAACTTCAGAGGAATTCGAAGAAGTGTTTGACTTCCAACAATGATCGAACCCGTTTGTGACATTCATCAATGTTTCCCATTGTCGTGTTTTTCAAGAGATCCATAACCTTTAAGCACCTTTTTTTATTATTATTTTTGTATCAACCCATGTATATCTTGTAACCATCAAAAACATAATAAAACACAAAAATAAAAGAGGAAGGGGGTGGTAGGAGAAAAGCACACAGAAACTGTACTGGAGGGGATCTAAACATTCCCTCTAATGCGTTATGCGTGGTTTCCTCCGAGGCTATGGGTCCCCCTTCTTCCAGCTGGAGGTGGTACTCCCTTCTATATTTAAAAAAATGTATATATATATATATATATATATATATATATATATATATATATATATATATATATATATATATATATATATATATATATATATACTAGCAGTACCCTGCCACGCGTTGCTGAGCCACAGCAATCTTCCCTTTTCCCCCATTTCCCCCCCCCCCACCATTCCCCCCCCCCCCCACCATTCCCCCCTCACCCGTCTCCTCTGCCTCCTAATCTTTCCCCCACTCCACCATCCCTCTTCCTTCCCACCATGCCCCATTCCCCTGTCCCTTTGTCCTCCCCACCATTCTCCATTCCCCCATCCCCTCGTCACCACTTTCCCAAACTCCCCTGTCCCCTCGTCCTTCCCTACCAAACAACTCTGCTAAATTGTGATAGAGCTGGTAATAGATGGTTGTGTAGGAAAATTTATATTAACTGTTGTTTCAATAAAGAAACCAAGCAATACAATATCATTCAATGAAAACTGGAACAAATCTACGGAATATTGTTTCTGAATGAAAGATATTTGTTGCATCTATCTAGGACAGCGGAAGGGGGTGTTAAAGATCAGTAGATGTAACTAGTGATAGACTTTCTAGGCTTTTAACTACTAGAAAAACGCGGTGCAAATGTGTACGAAACAGTCGCATCCATTCTATGAAAGGTTTATTAAGAATGGAAAAGTTTTGATGCAATAATATGGGGAAATTATGGAATGGTAACAATTATTTGATAATGGCGAGAAAATAGGGCAAGCCTAATGATCCCAAATGCACCAAATTCATCGTTATTAAATAGCACCAATGTTTGAATTAAGAGCATTTGTTGAGATGTTTTTCAAAGACATTACAATAATCTCACAAACATGGATGAATGTAGGTACCAGGAATAAATTAGCAGAGTAATAAAGTAGAGGGGTTGTGTAATGTAGTTATTAGCACAGTCGACTCACAACCCAAATAAACCTTATCGTTTATCTTCTGGAACCTCGTTTAGTCGACAGCTTTTTGGTTGCCGTCAACGGAAACCAAATCATAAGTTACAAATCTGCACACAGAAATAACATCACGCTAACATCAAATTGGCACGCTGAGTATTCGATCAACATCAAAGGTTAAGACTTTTCAACACTCTTCCTCCACATATCCAAGTCATAACTGGCCGACCTCTCGCAGAGTTCAAAAGAGAACTTAAAACCTTCAAGGGATTCCTGATCAGCGAGGCTGTGCCTCGTATGTCAGGTTGCGAGCAGCCGCATCGAACAGCCTGGTTGGCCAGGCCACCAACCAAGAGGCCAGGGCGGAGACCAGGCCGCGGGAAAGTTGATCGTGGGAATCATCGACAGGTAATCAAGAGCACATCGTTCACACCATATATGACAGTGCTAGAGCGGGAATTAAGAGAGAGGTAAATTTGTTAATCTCTTTGAGTGGACACACATCAGTACATGTTCTATAATAATATAACATAACTTCTCCGAGGTGATATTATATTATTAACATATATTATTATTGGGAACAGTCTGCCACTGTTCTTTTATATGTCTGCCACATTATTATATTATTGTTCAGGAACAGTCCTTATCTCAGTGTTTCTTTATAAATTAATCAACGGACAATCAAGAACATTGTGGGAGAGAGTGTACATAGAGCTCAGGAAGCAGGAATGCCTTAAAAGCTACACAAATATATAATCCTAAGTCAATGTGAATGTGATTTAGGTTTTTCAATGGTAAAACAAAATAATGTATAGGAAATAAAAGTTGGGCGATGTTCACATGTAACAATTACTGAAAAATATAAAAAAAATATTTCATAAGTATAGCATATATTACCAGGTAAATAGAACTTTTAAATACATTTCCTTATGTTTATATATCTAAATCTATAAATAAGAATGTCTTTGTGTGTGTCCAAGGTTGAACTCACCAAAATATTAGAGATGACACGTGGGTGGTATGGGATTGTCATAGATTGATATGATATTGTTGAAATCAGGGATTGGTTTTCCGAAGAATATTTCTTTGCAGTTTTCAGCTGTATGCCATAAGCCTCTGCATGGCAGATTTCTCGTCCTAGCTGAACAGCATAAAACACATACAACAACTGACACCTTCAACATATTTCTTAAGGCCAGCCGAGAGTTTAAGGAGCTAAAGGAACAGATGTATAACCAGTACTTGGAACAGTTTTTGCAAGGCATCAATTATGGAATATCTTAATCCCAAATGTGGAATAAAATTAAAAAGATTTCTCATTCTAGTAGTCGTCAACTTGATCACCATTCACGTGTAGACTATGCCGACATGCTGCTTCAACAATATGCAAGCACTGCTAGTATAAGCAGCCTGCCCCTAGATGTACAACACCATCTGGCTAGTACCAAATCGTAACTTCAATATTGAAATTACCTGTAGTGAAATAGGGCCTGATGATAAATATGGCATAACCCCCTTTGAAATTAAAAATGCACTCAAGAAAGGTAAGACTATTTCTCCTGGAGAGGATGTCATAACATGCAATACTATGAGAGTACTTGCAGAACTGCCAAATAGCCCTTTGCTAGAATTGTTTAATCAAAGTCTAAGGCAGGGTGTCTTAATTGACCGCAGGAGACAAGTACTCATAATACCCATACCCAAGCCCAATTCACAAAAATTCAGACCCATCTCTCTGACTTCGTGCATGTGTAAAGTTCTTGAGAGGATTATACTCGACAGACTAATGTTTCAAATTAATTACGCCTAACCTTGATCATAACCTGTATAGTTTCCTTCTTGGAAGAAGCATTCAAACTTGCATTGCTGAATATTTTATTAGAGAGGGACCAAGCTCTCAGGCGGCATTTATAGACCTCCAAACTGCTTTTGATACCGTAAACAGAGAAATAATCTTAAAACAACTAGCTTCTTTTGGAGTTAAGGGAAGACTGTTGATATGGCTCAGAGGTTACCTGAGTAATAGAACCGCCTCAGTTATTTTCAAGGGGTTCAAAAGTAAACATTGTGCACCATTTGAGTTGGATACCAAACCAAAGAGTTAGTTTATGAAGTACACACAAATACTTTAATGACTAAGTACACAGACAGTTTGCAATAGACATTCAGAAAATTCAACAAAGTTTCAATTTGGGTACAAAATTCTTATATCTCTTCAGAATAACGTCAATATTTCAGTTGTGACACATTCATGTTATTTGTTCAGGAACAGTCCTTATCCCAGTGTTGCTATATACATTAATCAACGGACAATCAAGAACATAATGGGTGAAGGTGTAAGACCTTAACATGCCACATAGTTTACACTTCGTTTCATGCTCATTAATATATTTTCCATATTCCCAGTAAGGGCCACGTTGGGAACAACGAGTTCACTGAATGAGTTCACTGAGGAGTGAACTCTTATCTCCGTGTATTGTTGTGTAAGTGAAGCGTCACTCACTTATGTTCATGACAAGTGCTTCGAGGACTCGCTCTGCTTCTACATTATCCACATTAATTGATCAGTAAATTGAAGTGCTTGGAATTATATATGTTGATTTATTATTCAGTTTATTAGCTTAATTTACCTGATTATTGTATGTAAAAATCGCGAAGACAAGGACATGGTTACCAAAATACATATAACTTTTTTTTTTCTTTTTATTGTTAAAACAAAGTAAAACAGCGTACATGCAACCATATAAACAGTAAAGCATAGAATTACAAAGAACATTGAAAGACATAAAATAACACAGAGTAACATAACAGAAAAGGGAAAACAAAGAACAAAAAAAAATTCCTAGGAAAGTACATGAACTACACATAAAAACAGCTAGTCAAAACAGTACAAGCAGTGATCCATAAAGTACAAAGAAACATGAGAACAACAGAAAGAAAACATAAAACAAAAAAAAAACAAATAAGCGTACAACAGAAACAAAAAAAGACTCAGAATGACATGGTACAAAATAATACAAATCTAGTAACAAGCCAGCCTGAAAGGCCACACAAGCAATACTACAAGCCAAGACAGACAGGAAGTTCATAACCGGAACACGCAGGAACCGGCAAACAAACACACACACAAACAGCCCTAGAACCAACACAAGCAACAGAACACAACACACACACAGCACAGACAAAAAAAAGTGCACTCAGAACAAATACACAAACACATCGCCCAACAGGGCGAAACCAAACACGGAGACAAACCAGACATAGAACCGCAGACACGGTAAGAAAATAAACAGAGTACCCAAATAAACACAGGCGCTAACGATACTTGTCTGGAAACTCCTTGGCTGGGAAGCGCAAGCAGTACGCCTCCCAGACCAGCTGGACGTCCTCGGACACTTGTCTACCAGGAGACGCACAAGGCCGAGGCATCCAATCAGGCACCCCATAAATAAACCCCTTCAACCTCGGTACCCAAATAGTCGATGAGCACCACGGGCCCTCACGCACCCGGTCGTCCCAAACGAGGTTCAAAACCCGTGACTTAGGGACCACGCCCCCGTCGGCTGCGAGCACAGGGAGGGGGTCCACACTAGGTGGTTTCGCACTGGTATCGGCACTGGGAGGTTCGTCGGGCGCCGCACAGGGCTCCGTACCAACCGGCGCACGAGGCTTCTCACGAGGCCTCTCACGAGGCTTCACACGAGGCTGTACACTAGGGGAACCCGCAGAGGACACAGACGAGTCGGGGCCCCCTCCACCAAGCAGATGAGCAGAGGCACCTTGGCGCACATCCTTCCGTAAGACCACGACGAGGTCCCGTGCGGCAGGAGCAACCTCCCACCGAGGGGAGTCATCAGCAGTAGGTATAGGGAGTGATTCCGGAGGCAGCACAGAGCCCCCCACAGCACCGCCAACCACGACAGGAGACGTCGGAACAACGTATTCTTCCACCTCCACCCAAGGCACCCCACGAAGGGGGGACACACTCTGGACCCGCCTCGAGCGCTTGGAGACAGGCTGCCGGTCATCCAAGCTATCACCCCCATCATCCCGTAACACAGTAGAACACTCCAATGGACGCGCTTTCAAGGCCCGGCCCCTGAGAACCGCAGCCTCCACGACCGGGGGCACTGGACCACACACCACAGGAGACTCCCCGCCGCTAACATCCAAAGGGACAGGAGACGCCACATGTAGGGACGGAGCAGGCACGGGCGGCTGAGACGGAGCGGGCAGGGGCGACAGGGGCAGGGACGTCGAAGGCGGGGAAGCCGGTGACGGGGCGAGGCCGCCACAACCCCTACGTCAACATCCACACCACCATCCAACACCGGGGTCGAAACCAGCAGGGAAGCAACATCCTGACCATCACGGGGAGACAGGTCCGGAGCCGACAGCGGGGGACAATCCTCCTCCTGGAAAAGGTTGACAGGGGTGACCCGGCGCTCCTCACACCCGGCGGCCAGGTGACCCGGCAGGCCGCACTGGAAACAAGTCCGAGGTTGTCCTGCATGAAAAACACGAATCAGGAACCCTAACAGCATGATGGAGGACGGCACAGAACCCCGGAGGCGCATGGCGAGAGTGAGGGTCCCACACGGAACCCCCTTCCATCTCCCGGTAGGGACAGCATTCATCCTCACATGTAGAACCCGCCCAAACCGGACAAAGTACTTACGTAGAAGATCCTCAGGGAACTCAAAAGGCATCCCATGCACAGCCACATACGTCGTGGCTCCACAACGGTCGGATAGGGTTACCGACCCACCATCCCCAGGAAGATCGAAGGAGCGCCCATCATAGCGCGTGACGATATCTTGATAAATCGCCGGAGAGTTGAACTTGACTATCGCCCGCCGGCCGGCGAGCAGCTGCACACCACATACAGACTCCACTGGGACAAGTAACATATCAATCATTACCACCTCCACAGCGTGGTACGAAGCAATCCCAGAAAACTCCAGGCCAATGGAGGCCTGCTTGGAGACACGGGGCACAGGCTCCCCCATGATCGCAGACCGTCACGGCCCCAAGGGCCCCTCAGCAATAACACGGTACACAAGCCACGTCAGCAGCGACACCAGGTCCTCACTCCTCGCCGGGTCAACAACAACTGCAGCGGCCGGACGGAAACAACCGTACCAAAATACATATAACTCAATGTAATATCTTGTATGCATTTAATTTACAAATTTAAATGACAAATACTTCTCATCAAAACGAGTTCACACATTGCTTGTAACACCGCTAGCTTTCCCTAAACTAGCTACAGTCTTCCCGGCTTGGTGCCTTTCTTTCATAATTACTTACCCTCCATAAACAAGTAGCCAAGTTTGGATCTAATGGTCTGTTGTGATCGCTTGTACCCAGGGAGCTCATGCTAATTGGAGTGTTTACTTCATGGCTACGTCTGGCGAACATTACATGCTCAATTATATTCCTTTGAACACTATATAAGTGTATTATGTTGAGGTTATTAAATCTAATTATTGGTATGCGTTGATTCCCTTGACTAACACAGTGAAACCTTCAGTGTTTTCACAATGATTACGAGAGCACAACACATGTATTCTCAGGTAAATATACGAGGGAAAACATCTGTAAGAGCTTTAATTATAACGTATTCTGAAGCCATTATGATAAAACTGTTCGTGTTGTTATTGGCACGTAATACAACATGAAAAAAAAAAAATTTAAATCTTTTTGTTTCCATTTCACACAACTATCCCTGGAAATAGTAAATGTCTCACCGAAATTAAATACTATTTGTGTGATGTAGAATTTATAGGTTATTATGAAAAAGGTGTTTATATAAATTTATATATATAAATATCATTTATATTTAATTGATTTATTTAAATATCAAAACATTTATATAAATATCTTGTTGTACCCGACCATGCATTGCTGTGACTCCCCAACGCATGTGCGTTGATGAGCCACAGTAACCTTCCCATGTCTCCCAGTTCACACCACCATTCCCATATCCCCCGTCCCCTCCTGTCCCCTCATCCTCCCTACTATTCCACACTCCCGTCCCCTCGTCCTCCCCACCATTTCCCACTCCCTCGTCCGATGAATTCCCAATTGATCTAATGTTCCTCCTTCACTACCTGAGCTACACTTCACACTGGCCACCTTCACCACCTGAGCAACACTTCACACTGGCCACCTTCACCACCTGAGCAACACTTCACACTGGCCACCTTCACCACCTGAGCTACACTTCACACTGGCCACCTTCACCACCTGAGCAACACTTCACACTGGCCACCTTCACCACCTGAGCTACACTTCACACTGGCCACCTTCACCACCTGAGCAACACTTCACACTGGCCACCTTCACCACCTGAGCAACACTTCACACTGGCCACCTTCACCACCTGAGCTACACTTCACACTGGCCACCTTCACCACCTGAGCAACACTTCACACTGGCCACCTTCACCACCTGAGCAACACTTCACACTGGCCACCTTCATCACCTGAGCAACACTTCACACTGGCCACCTTCACCACCTGAGCTACACTTCACACTGGCCACCTTCACCACCTGCGCAACACTTTACACTGGCCACCTTCACCACCTGGGCTACACTTCACACTTGCCACCTTCACCACCTCCATGACACATTATGACTCCAGAATAACAGAAATAAAAATTTTCGACATTATATTCCCACAATTATATAGGTTATTGCAGCCCTCAACACCAGGCAACATATTGCCTTAACTTAGGGGGAGTTATGGCCCCATGAGAGTCACGGTGTTGTTGCTGCTGCTGCTGCTGCTGCCAGGGTAAGTATGGGCGCTTCGTCTGGACGTCGAGTGAGGGCACTTCTGGTGTGAGGGTATCATTGATTTGAGGGCAGCGCTGGTGTGAGGGCAGCACTGGTGTGAGGGCAGCACTGGTGTGAGGGCAGCACTGGTGTGAGTACTCACACTTACATACTCAAACACTTCCACACACGCACACAAACACACACCAACACACACACACACACACACACACACACACACACACACACACACACACACACACACACACACACACACACACACACACACACACACACACACACACATTGGATTGAAAATTTTTAATTGGAAACACACACACACCCTCCCACTCATTGGATTGAAGAACTGGAATAGGAAACAAACATGGCAGGGGGAAGACGTAACTCAGAGGGAGGATAAGGACAAGATGACTCGCATCAGAAGATACTCTTTTAAATGTGGAGAGAAATCAGGGAGGAGTTAAGGGTAATGGGGAAGAAGGTATCCAACCTGCAGGAGGAGCTGAATGTGGCAAAGATTATAAGGCTGAAAGAGAATCCTCCCCAATACCAGACACGAAACAGCTCTCATGAAGATGGTAATGTACCCGCAGAAGGGACTTCTACAACACAATCCTCATTTGCATACATACTTAGTAGGACCCCAGAAGATGTCTCTGCAGTACAGGAAATTGCCATGAAAATGGCTACTTCTCAGGAAGCAGCAAGATGCACTAGCCGACTGATAGAGAGGAAAAGAGCAGTAATTGTAGTAGGTATTAAAGAGCAAATTGGGGCCAGCCCAGGGGAGAGAAGAGATATGGACAGAGCCACAGTTAAAGAGATCCTGGATGGGGTACAGATGGAGAGGGAAGAACAGAATATAGGAAAGGTTTACAGGATTGGCCATGCCAACCAAGACAGAGACCGAGTGATAAAAGTGGTTTTCAAAAGTGATGCCACAAAATCAGAAATTTTAGCAAAGAAGAGCATCCTATTCAATGTACTGAAGTTCAAAAAAGTATTCCTGCAGAGGGATATGACCAGGGAGGAGAGATTGAGGCAGCAACAGCAAGGAAGGAGCGCAAGGAGAGATTCAGGAAACAGGGAGCCACAGCCCAGAATCAAACGATCCCAGAAGGGAGTGGGGAACTCTCCACTGGCAGTTCAACAGCCCCAGTGAGAGGAGGATCACACCCACCTCCCACCTAATAGAAGCCCTACCTGCCCCAGCCCCTACGAGCCCCTCACTGAGTGGCCACCAGGACCACCCACCCACCGTTTCCCCCCTCTCCTCAAGGACTCACCCTCTCCACCATCCCCCAAACCCTCCCTACTCCCCCAAGCCCTCCCTTCTTACCCACTTCTAAGCCCCTCTTCTCCCCCACCACCCTAAGCCCTCCCTTCTCCCCTACCCCCTCTCTTTTCCCCCACCCCCTAAGCCCTCCTTTTCCCCTCGTTGGAAATTATCCAACACTCATACAACATTTTTGTATAATAATACATCATTATTGTATTAATTATAGTAATTACTAATTCGTAGAATTAATCAAATTAATGTTTTCTATTACAATGCAGTTTTCTGCCAAATCCTTCCTACTACGTGTAGCGACGATTATTTATATAGCATATTATTGCTTACTGAATTCGTTCATTAGGTATATTAACAACTACAGTTGAAAATATTTTCATGTAAAACATTTCAATATAATATTCCTTCCTTACATATAATGCAGTCTTAATAAGCTGACTTGCATTGTGCAAAAATATATTGCACCTTAATACATTTATTAATGACATCAATACTTGTCACGATTCCTCACTTGCCCAATTAATTACCAGTAAATAAAATACTTTGGGCTGGAGATCACTTTGAGTGCTGCGCATGCGTATCCGAGCCAGCGGGAAAGGAGAGCGTCACTTCAGATTCTGCCACGGGCACTGACAGGCTTGCAACGTGGACGCCATTACAGAGAGAACAACGTGGTCAAGTAGTGCAATATCACTGCTAATTATTCGTGTCTAGGAGTTTATATTTTTCCCGTAGTCCGACCTTCTGCATCAGCGAACGTCAGGGACCTTCAACTACTCCTACAATTTGCAGACACATTCTCGGCGAGTGTAATGTGTATTCCAGTCCCTACGTTAGTTTTTTTTGTGTGCACACAATATTTAACCTGAAGGTAAACTCGTCGTCACTTAGCAGAAGACCACAAAACATATGTTAGTTTCTCTCAAATTCATGTCTCCCATATTTTCTAATGAATAGTGGAATAATATATTAGCCTAGCTACTTTCTACAATTTTGTTGTGATTCCAGCTTGGATCATGAGGACAAGAGGAGATAGTCTTCCCCTGCATGCGGTTTCCTATTGCCTTGTGCTCTCATCAATAATCTTGGCACCGAATTTACGCCTACGAGTATTTGGGCTATGAAATGAGTGTTGTGAAGTCTTCTTTATAGCTAAGCTCTCTTACTAAGTTTTCGTAGATAATTTAGTCACACTATTAATTGATTTGCTCTCATGATTATTAATTATACATGTGCTATTCATTTACTATACATGTATATAATATTTCAATGAGCATTTAGATAATTTGCATTTATTCATTTTCTAACTATTTAATTCAGTGAAGAACCAGCACTGAAATCATGCTTGGGATATATTAATATTTTCGCATGTAACCCCCCATTTTGGGTGAGAAAATTTGACTCATAATACAGTTCCTTTAATATTTCAATATATTATTAATTAAGAACATCCATTGGACACTAGTTCATGGAGTAAATATCTAACCACTTGCTCTACCCAGTTTTCCACTTTTTCACAAAAAGTGGTGGGCCTTCATAGCTATCAAAAAATAGTATTAATTTAAGTGATTTACATGAGTCAAGTTCTTCCCCCCCCCCCTCCCACAACTAAGCCCTCCTTTCTCCCTCCCCCTCCTCCTCCCCAAGCCCTCCTTTCTCCCCCTCCCCCCAAGCACTCCTTTCTTCCCCATCCTCCCAAGCCCTCCATCCTCCCCTACCCCCCAAGGCCTTCCCCCTCCACTACCCCCACAAGCCCCTCTCTTTTCCCAACCCCACCAAGCCCTCCCTTCTCCCCAACTGTTACGGCCCTCTCGGGACGCAACGGGGTCCTTACTCTGATGTTGTTAGAGGAAGATATATGTATCCGTTCCCGAGCCAGTAGTGGCTATCAAGGGATGAGATCCGTGACGCAAGTAACTTAAAGGGAGTAGGGAAAGAAAGCTAAGAACTTAATATAATATAATGTCCGTCACCAATAAATAATATATAAAACGGTTACACAAGGGGGGGGGGTATTAACACTAGACAAGGGGATTAATCCACAAATTAGTCTTCTTCTGAAGACTCTGGAGCCAGAAGCTAGGTGCTGAGTCCGCGGTGCTTTCTTCGTGGCCTCACGACGTGTCCTCTGAGAATGCCGAGCCTACCCGGGCCACAGGTCAGCCAAAACGCAGGTCCACTGGGGGCACCGTCGTGGAGGCCGTCAACCACACGTCCAGCTGGTCTGCTGGCAGGTACTGAGCCACCAAGGCTGGTACGGCCACTCCACGAACGATATAAGGGGTACGCCCTAGACAGGAGTCTCGTGTGATATCACAAATCACCCTCCTGTCCTCAATACCCCAGTGGATGATCGTCTCCAACAGTCGGTCCCGGGTAAATCCTTTCACTGCCACTCCACTGGCAGGCTAACACTCCACGGTGTTCTTCCAGGGGGACGACGTCACAACAACTGCAGCAACCTTAAGGTATGGAGACTGGCTGCCTCGGGTAGACTGACTCCACTTCCATCACAGTGGTCCCAGGTCGGCTCTGTAAGCAGACACGTCATCAATAACCGGGACACTAATACACCTCACTTACGGGCTCGGACACAAACACCTGACGTATCCAGTCCATAGATGGCGCTGTCGTCGGAGCACCACCTCACCAGAGGTCAGGAGCGGCGGTGTTGAGCGCGGAACCAGACTGGAAACTGGTCCTCGAGGCCAGTACACGCTGTCCTCACCAGGTGTCGTCGTCCGTTTGGCGGGGGTTTCGGGAGCTGACCCACAGATGGCGTATTTTTTTTTTTTTTTTTTTTCTTTTTTTTTTTTTTTTTTTTTTCTTTTTTTTCTTTATAACCATTTTTATATATTCTATTTTTCAGTTTGATACACCTTCTTTCGACCTCTGCTCTTTCTGCGACTGACGGAGGTTCGGAGTTTTAGACCTAACACGTTCTGCTATACCTTTTACTATTTCATCATACGGCCCATCCAATATACCATTCGAAGGGATTTGGTTCCCCAATAAGGGCCGGGCATTGGAGGCTTTGACTCCCGAGGCAATAGGGGAAAATAAACCAAAATAAGTAGGGGGGGTAAGGGTACAATTTAGCAGCGTTGCCACCCCGGCGCAAGCGGGGCGGCACCCGGGCCAGGGCCAAGGGCGAACCCCACCCGCAGCCGGACTTCCGGACGTTCGGGGAACAGGGCGGCTCGCCGGAAACGACTGGAACCCGGCCCGGGGTACGAAGCCGCCCGTCTTGGGGTTGGCCGGTCGGGTCCGGTGCGGGTACTCCCAAAAGATGGTGGTTCAAAAAACAAACATGGAACAAGATTTTCATGAGAGAGCTTCAACTTCAGACTGAGGATTAAAGCGCACTAGACTCACACTATGAAGGGCACTTCGAGATGTTTCAACTCGGGACGATCTTATGGCGATTGTGACACGATTCTGCCGGTGCTAGGGGACGGACTGACGGGTTGTATCGTAGGGAAACAGTCGATAGGTCCACTCACGGTCGCGTCTCCTCCACGCAACCAAGGCATTGGCGAGCACCGGGGAACCTCGAACACTCAATGCACTGTACAACCTCTTCGCCTCAACTACACCCTCAAACCCACCGCCTTCCTCGGACCTCATTGTCCGGCCTCGATCAAGACCTCGGACAACAACCATAGAACATGAACGGAATTCCGAGTTCCAACCGCTCCGCTGCTGGAAAGCCAGCTTTGAACACAAACCTTGCTGGATGCGCTCCCTACTCCTACCGGCCTCCTCCGCTGACGGGTACCAGCTCCTCCCAGTCTCTTCCTTTCTGCAGAACAGAGATTCAACGTAGCGGATTAAAGCTCGTCTCGCTTCCTCTCTATGACTCCGCTTTGGTTTGGGCACTACAGTTTGGTCCCTACAGCAGAGGATCCAATGTGCTAAAGCATCAGGCAGGGCATGACTGGCTGAACACAGACTTGCCACCTCTCCGAACTCAGGACTCCACTGCTACTGACGACACCGACCTGTGCACATGTCTCGCATGTTCGCTGGTGTTCGGCAACACCCCTCTCGCTCCCTTCCTGGCACCAACCCCTTCCCATCGCCATCCCGCTGTTCGGCACTGCTTTCTCGGGACCTGGGGCTTCTTGACTTGGGGGCTTTTCTCTGGCTTCACCGGCGGTATTCCTGGGACTTGGGCTAGGGGTTCTTAGCCTGGGGCTTAGTTACTTTCAGCGTTTGTCTCGAAACCTTGAGCCTAAGACGTGGTCTCTGCTCCCCAGCACCTTTGAAAGTCTCTTGTCTGCATCGAAGGCTCTGTTCTTCGTTGAATTCTCTGTCCCAGCCATGTGCGAACCTTCTTCCATGTACGCCGAGAGAATGGAGGCATGGCTTCCCTCAAGCATGTAAGAGCCAATCTTGCCCAAAGCGATTTCAAGGCAAACTTGGCTCCTCATATGGGGACTTTTGATCTTCCGATCAAACTTCCATTTCTGCCAATCACTTTATTTTGCTTCTTTTTTCTGTTCTCTCTCTTCTTTTTCTCTTCTCCCTTTCTTTTTTCTTTCTTTCTTTCTTTTCTTTTCTTCTCTTTCTTTCTTCTCTTTCTCTTTCTCTTCTCTTTCTCGTTTTCTTCCTTTCTTCATTTAACTTCCATTCTTTCTTTTACCTCTTCATTCTATTCTTCTTATTTCTCGTTTTTCAGCTCTTTCTTAGACTATTTAAGCACCATCTTAATGCTTTTCTTTCCTGAATCTCTCACTTCCCTTTGGAGCCTTCCTTCTTTCTAGTCCGACTTGCAGTCTCCCGTCTGCGGACTTATTCCGAGCCTCTGAACTTTTTTATGGCACGCTCTGTCAAAAACGAAACGCCATCTTGCTTGCCCTGACAGCCTTACAGACTACCTTACGTCTTAAACCACACGTTTAGTATATGACTTCCCATTACTCCAAATGCACTAACCCGGCCTCCATATGCACGACAGGACACTCAATTTGCAATAATATATAAAACGGTTACACAAGGGGGGGGGTATTAACACTAGACAAGGGGATTAATCCACAAATTAGTCTTCTTCTGAAGACTCTGGAGCCAGAAGCTAGGTGCTGAGTCCGCGGTGCTTTCTTCGTGGCCTCACGACGTGTCCTCTGAGAATGCCGAGCCTACCCGGGCCACAGGTCAGCCAAAACGCAGGTCCACTGGGGGCACCGTCGTGGAGGCCGTCAACCACACGTCCAGCTGGTCTGCTGGCAGGTACTGAGCCACCAAGGCTGGTACGGCCACTCCACGAACGATATAAGGGGTACGCCCTAGACAGGAGTCTCGTGTGATATCACAAATCACCCTCCTGTCCTCAATACCCCAGTGGATGATCGTCTCCAACAGTCGGTCCCGGGTAAATCCTTTCACTGCCACTCCACTGGCAGGCTAACACTCCACGGTGTTCTTCCGGGGGGACGACGTCACAACAGCTGCAGCAACCTCAAGGTATGGAGACTGGCTGCCTCGGGTAGACTGACTCCACTTCCATCACAGTGGTCCCAGGTCGGCTCTGTAAGCAGACACGTCATCAATAACCGGGACACTAATACACCTCACTTACGGGCTCGGACACAAACACCTGACGTATCCAGTCCATAGATGGCGCTGTCGTCGGAGCACCACCTCACCAGAGGTCAGGAGCGGCGGTGTTGAGCGCGTAACCAGACTGGAAACTGGTCCTCGAGGCCAGTACACGCTGTCCTCACCAGGTGTCGTCGTCCGTTTGGCGGGGGTTTCGGGAGCTGACCCACAGATGGCGTGGTTGTCCCAAACCCTCTCTTCGCCCCACCCTCGCCAAACCAGATCCTCCCAGTCCCCTCACAACCCAGGTCCCCCCCTACCCCCTCCCCATCCTGGACCCTCCATGATTATCTACTCCAGTGGAAGCAACAGAAACTGAGGATGGACAAAAAAGAGTCAGCTTCAAGGTGATGTACTCTAACACAGATGGAATTTCAAGCAAGGCAAGTGAACTTAGGGCAACACCACAAGAAGTAAACCCAGATGTAATTGGACTCATGGAAACAAAACTCTCGGAAATCATAACGAATGCGGTGTTCCCCCAGGACTACACTGTAATGAGGAAAGAGAGGGAGGGTAGGGAAGGAGGCGGAGTGGCCCTACTCACTCATGAGAAAGGAATGGAGTTTCAAGGAGATGGTTATCCCAGGCTGCAAGGGGTTTAGAGACTACATAACAGGCACCATGATGATGAGAGGACCAAGAGTAGTAGCAGCAGCCATATATAACCCTCCACTAAACGACAGAAGACCGAGGCAAGAGTAAGACAGAAACAACATGGCAGTTAACAATATAATTGAGAGGACAGCCTCTGCTGCCTGTAGAATTCGATCTCATCTGCTTGTCATGGGGGATTTCAATCACAGAAGGATAGACTGGGAGAACAAGGAATCGCATGGAGGAGAAGAAACATGGAGAGCTAAACTACTGGAGGTTGCAACAACATACTTTTTAAACCAGCATGTCAGGGAACCCACAAGAATGAGGGGAACCGATGAACCAGTGAGACTCGACCTAGTCTTCACTCTGAAAGACTCTGACATACGGGAAATTGACTTCGAAGCCCCAGTAGGAATGAACGATCACGGTGTATTGACGTTTGAGTATCTGGTCGAAGAAGGGATTAAAGTACTTGAGAAAGGGAGCTGAAAGCAAAAGGCTAACATTCTGTATGAGAAACTATGAGATAAGAAAATTCCTAATGGATATAACTTGGGAAACAGAGCTCAGGGGAAAGACGACCCAAGACATGATGGAATACACCACGCAGAAGTGTAAGGAGGCAGCAGAAAAGTTTATCCCGGCCCAAACGGAAAAAAAGAAATGCAGATAAGAAAACCATGGTTAAATCAGAGATATAAGCTAGCTAAGCAACTAAGTAAAAGAGCATGGAGAAACTATAGAAATAACAGGACACTTGAGAGCAGAGAAGGTTACCAGAGCGCCAGGAATGAATACGTCAGGGTGAGAAGAGAGGCAGAAGGGCAATATGAAAACGACAGAGCAAACAAGGCTAAGACTCAACCTAAACTGCTGCACAGCCACATCAGGAGAAAGACAACAGTGAAGAAACAGGTAATGAAACTGAGGGTAAGGGCAGACAGATTCACTACAAATGACAAAGAAGTGTGCAAGGAACTTAATAAGAAATTCCAGGAAGTCTTCACATTAGAGCAAGGAGAAGTTCCAGAGATAAGAGAAGGAATAATTAACCAAGCACCCCTTGAGAAATTTTAGATTACCAGTGGGCATGTAAGGAAGCTTTTGCTAGAGTTGAATGTGACAAAGGCTATATGCTCGGATGGAATATCGTCATGGATACTAAAGGAAGGAACAGAAGCACTGTGCCTGCCACTCTCCATAGTGTATAACAAATCACTGGTAACAGGTGAACTGCCAGAAATTTGGAAGACGGCAAACGTGGTCCCGATATACAAGAAGGGGGATAGACAGGAGGCACTAAACTACAGGCCAGTGTCCCTAACTTGTATTCCATGCAAGTTATTGGAGAAAATTGTGCAAATAAAGCTAGTGGAACATCTGGAGCGAAGGAACTTTGTGTCACAACACCAACATGGTTTCAGGGATGGCAAGTCTTGCCTCACAGGATTAATTGAATTCTACGATCAGGAAGGAAAGAGAGGGGTGGGCAGACTACATATTTTTGGATTGCCAGAAAGCCTTTGACACAGTACCATTCCAGAGACTAGTTCGAAAGCTGGAGATGCAGGCAGGAGTGAAAGGGAAGGTACTCCATTGGATAAGGGAGTACCTAAGTAACAGAAGACAACCAGTCACTGTGAGGGGTGAGGTTTCAGACTGGTGAGACGTCACCAGTGGGGTCCCGCAGGGTTCAGTTCTTGGACCCATAATGTTTCTGATATATGTAAATGATCTACCAGAGAGTATAGAATCATTCCTCTCATTGTTTGCTGATGATGCAAAAATTATGAGGATTAAGACGGAGGAAGACAGTATGAAACTACAAGATGACCTAGACAGACTGAATGAATGGTCCAACAAATGGCTACTAAAGTTCAACCCGAGTAAATGCAAGGTAATGAAACTAGGCAGTGGAAACTATGCGGCCCCAGCATGGAGCCCGTACCTTGTCAAGCACAAGACGAAGCTTGAAAAAGTTCAGAGGTATGTCATTTGGCTAGTCTCAGAACTTAGAGGCATGAGTTACGAGGAAAAGCTGCGTGAAATGCACCTCACGACACTGGAAGACATAAGAGTAAGGGGGGACATGATCACTACCTACAAAATTCTCAGAGGAATTGACAGGGTAAATAAAGAAAAACAGTTTAACACGGATGGTACGCGAACAAGGGAACACAGGTGGAAACTGAGTACCCAAATGGGCCACAGGGACGTTAGAAAGAACTTTTTCAGTGTCAGAGTGGTTGACAAATGGAATGCATTAGGCAGTGGTGTGGTGGAGGCTGACTCCATACACAATTCCAAGTGTAGATATGATAGAGCCCAGTAGGCTCAGGAACCTGTACACCTGTTGATTGACAGTTGAGAGGCGGGACCCAAGAGCCAAAGCTCAACCCCCGCAAGCACAACTAGGTGAGTACACACACACACACACACACACACACACACACACACACACACACACACACACACACACACACACACACACACACACACACCACACACCACACACCACACACCACACACACACTCCGAGAAGCAACAGAAGAATCCATGGTATAATAGGGCATGTATGGAAGCGAAGAAACTGAACAAAAGGGCGTGGAGGAACTTCCGGAATAACAGAACACCAGAAAGCAGAGAGAGATACCAGAGAACCAGGAATGAGTACGTCAGGGTGAGAAGAGAAGCAGAGAAAAGTTTTGAAAATGATATAGCAAACAAAGCCAAGACCGAACCAAAGCTACTCCACAGTCACATCAGAAGGAAAACAACAGTGAAAGAACAGGTATTGAAACTTCGAACAGGCGAAGACAGGTATACAGAGAATGACAGAGAGGTGTGTGAAGAACTCAACAAGAGGTTCCAAGAGGTCTTCACAATAGAACAAGGTGAGGTCACTGTGCTAGGAGAAAGGGAGGTAAACCAGGCGGCCTTGGAAGAGTTCGAAATTAAGAGGGAGGAGGTCAAGAGACACCTGCTGGATCTGGATGTTAGAAAGGCTGTTGGTCCAGATGGGATCTCACCATGGATACTGAAAGAGTGTGCAGAGGCACTTTGCTTGCCACTCTCCATAGTGTATAGTAAGTCACTGGAGATGGGAGACCTACCAGAAATATGGAAGACGGCGAATGTGGTCCCAATATACAAAAAGGGCGACAGGCAAGAGGCACTTAACTACAGGCCAGTGTCCTTGACTTGTATACCATGCAAGGTGATGGAGAAGATCGTGAGAAAAAACCTGGTAACACATCTGGAGAGAAGGGACTTCGTGACAAATCGCCAACATGGGTTCAGGGAGGGTAAATCTTGCCTTACAGGCTTGATAGAATTCTACGATCAGGTGACAAAGATTAAGCAAGAAAGAGAGGGCTGGGCGGACTGCATTTTCTTGGATTGTCGGAAAGCCTTTGACACAGTACCGCATAAGATGCTGGTACATAAGCTGGAGAGACAGGCAGGTGTAGCTGGTAAGGTGCTCCAGTGGATAAGGGAGTATCTAAGCAATAGGAAGCAGAGAGTTACGGTGAGGGGTGAGACCTCCGATTGGCGTGAAGTCACCAGTGGAGTCCCACAGGGCTCTGTACTCGGTCCTATCTTGTTTCTGATATATGTAAATGATCTCCCGGAGGGTATCGATTCATTTCTCTCAATGTTTGCGGACGATGCTAAAATTATGAGAAGGATTAAAACAGAAGAGGACTGTTTGAGGTTTCAAGAAGACCTAGACAAGCTGAAGGAATGGTCGAACAAATGGTTGTTAGAGTTTAACCCAACCAAATGTAATGTAATGAAGATAGGTGTAGGGAGAAGGAGGCCAGATACAAGGTATCATCTGGGAGAGGAAATTCTTCAGGAGTCAGAGAAGGAAAAAGACTTGGGGGTTGATATCACGCCAGACCTGTCTCCTGCAGCACATATCAAGCGGATAACATCAGCGGCATATGCCAGGCTGGCCAACATACGAACGGCATTCAGAAACTTGTGTAAAGAGTCATTCAGAACTTTGTATACCACATATGTCAGGCCAATCCTGGAGTATGCAGCCCCAGCATGGAGTCCATATCTAGTCAAGGATAAGACTAAACTGGAAAAGGTTCAAAGGTTTGCCACCAGACTAGTACCCGAGCTGAGAGGTATGAGCTACGAGGAGAGACTACGGGAATTAAACCTCACTTCGCTGGAAGATAGAAGAGTTAGGGGGGACATGATCACCACATTCAAGATTCTGAAGGGAATTGATAGGGTAGATAAAGACAGGCTGTTTAACACAAGGGGCACACGCACTAGGGGACACAGGTGGAAACTGAGTGCCCAAATGAGCCACAGAGATATTAGAAAGAACTTTTTTAGTGTCAGAGTGGTTGACAAATGGAATGCATTAGGAAGTGATGTGGTGGAGGCTGACTCCATACACAGTTTCAAGTGTAGATATGATAGAGCCCGATAGGCTCAGGAATCTGTACACCTGTTGATTGACGGTTGAGAGGCGGGACCAAAGAGCCAGAGCTCAACCCCCGCAAACATAACTAGGTGAGTACAACTAGGTGAGTACACACCCACACCCACAC
>NW_025573985.1:0-15609 GCF_020424385.1 Procambarus clarkii | reverse complement strand
TAACTCTAACCTAACTTAATCTAACCTAACCAAACCTAGCCTAACCTAACCTAACCAAACCTAACCAAACCTAGCCTAACCTAACCTAACCAAACCTAACCTAACCTAACTCTAACCTAACCTAACTCTAACGTAACGTAACGTAACCTAGCCTAACCTAACCTAACCTAACCAAACCTAACCTATCCTAACCTGACCTAACCTAACCAAACCTAACCTAAGTCTAATCTAACCTAACCTAACTCTAACCTAACCTAGCCTAACCTAACCTAACCTAACTCTAACCTAACCTAACTCTAACCTAACTCTAATGTAACATAACGTAATGTAACCTAGCCTAACCTAACCTAACCAAACCTAACCTAACCTAACTCTAACCTAACCTAACCTAACCAGCCAGGGCTAACACATCAGGTACTGCGGCAATGACATTACGGCAGATTTGAACAAATTTCGTTCAACAGAATCATTACAGCGGACTGTGCGTTTTGAAGCGTTCCAATCCTCGTATTTTTGAGGTGTTCCAATCCCTTGTATGAACGATACGGCAACATAGAGGAACATTGTATACATAGCTGTGCAGTCGTTATCGCATGCTGATGCTGGGTAAGTAGTGTTTACAATGTTTTACCCGTCTGTCCAATGTATATCAAGCGAGAGTCCTTGCAAGAGATGGAAGCGGAGAGTATTAATTAAAACAGGTTTATTACTGTCACATTACCGATTTAACAGTCTCTGTGGTGTAGTGGTAAGACACTCGCCTGGCGTTCCGCGAGCGCTTTGTCATGGGTTCGTATCCTGGCCGGGGAGGATTTACTGGGCGCAAATCCTTAACTGTAGCCTCTGTTTAATGCAACAGTAAAATGTGTACTTGGTTGTAACAACATTCTTCGCGGCGGGGATCGTATTCCAGGGACCTGCCCGAAACGCTACGCGTACTAGTGGCTCTACAAGAATGTAACAACTCTTGTATATATCTCAAATATATTATTGTACAGTATATACATATATATTATTGTTTTTGAAAACCAAATTAACATTAGAGCCTAAAAAGCCGAAGAAGGGTTAGCAAGGCTTTCGGAATAGGGTAACACAAGTCTGTTATTGTTTTTAAGTCTTGATTAGCCTTAGTGATCATTAAAGTTCGTTGTAATAGTCTATAAGAATCCATTTTGGAGAGTTAAACTTGGCCTGAAAAACACACATTTTTTTATAATTTCTTCAGCGATGAATTCTGCGGCTACTAAACCGCTTAGGCTATCAGAAACACAATGGCGAACATAAACTATATAACTTGATATATAAAATATATAAATTATATATAAATTTGTATTCCAATCCTTTTATTTGTATTTGCATAAATGAATTTAGTTTTCTGAGGCTAAGCGGGTCCCCCTTCTTCCAGCCAGAGGTGCCACGCCCTTCCAAATATATAAATTATATAAAATATATAATTTATATGATGGTTGGAGATTTATTGTACATAGGAACACACATTAGTAGATATTTCTGTAAACATTATAATAAATATATATATATATATATATATAAATTGCTCAAAACAGAGAAGAGAAAAAAATGCCTCAATGTTGGACAAATGCCTCACTGTTGCTTGGACAAATGCCTCACTGTTGGACAAATGCCTCACTGTTTGACAAATGCCTCACTGTTGCTTGGACAAATGCCTCACTGTTGCTTGGACAAATGCCTCACTGTTGCTTGGACAAATGCCTCACTGTTGCTTGGACAAATGCCTCACTGTTGGACAAATGCCTCACTGTTGCTTGGACAAATGCCTCACTGTTGCTTGGACAAATGCCTCACTGTTGCTTGGACAAATGCCTCACTGTTGGACAAATGCCTCACTGTTGCTACATATATAATTGTTAAAAACAAAAGTAAATTATCTCTTACAAATGCTTTTAAATTCCATGGAAAGAACTCAAGGGATAACTTTAAAAGGCTTTTAGGGACATTTAAATATTTACTGCCAGTGTAATTAATACATTAATGGCTTGTATGAATACAATAATATGTGTGTATAGACCTAGGCCGTCGGGGATTGAACGCGGACCCGCATGAAGCCAGACAGTCATTCTACCTCCCAAGAGGAAGCCAATGTTTGTATTCAAACACTCCTTCGATTTTTGTCTGATTAAATATCCCAAACTATTTAGTTTCCAGCTAACAAAAGCAGTCAAAGCCCTAATTTAGCAGTATTGGGCAGCGCCACTCATCCTGTGAGTGGACACACCGCCATAGTGACAGTATTGGGCAGCGCCACTCATCCTGTGAGTGGACACACCGCCATAGTGACAGTATTGGGCAGCGCCACTCATCCTGTGAGTGGACACACCGCCATAGTGACAGTATTGGGCAGCGTCACTCACCCTGTGAGTGGACACACCGCCATAGTGACAGTATGGGGCAGCGCCACTCATCCTGTGAGTGGACACACCGCCATAGTGACAGTATTGGGCGGCGCCACTCATCCTGTGAGTGGACACACCGCCATAGTGACAGTATTGGGCGGCGCCACTCATCCTGTGAGTGGACACACCGCCATAGTGACAGTATTGGGCAGCGTCACTCACCCTGTGAGTGGACACACCGCCATAGTGACAGTATGGGGCAGCGCCACTCATCCTGTGAGTGGACACACCGCCATAGTGACAGTATTGGGCAGCGCCACTCATCCTGTGAGTGGACACACCGCCATAGTGACAGTATTGGGCGGCGCCACTCATCCTGTGAGTGGACACACCGCCATAGTGACAGTATTGGGCAGCGTCACTCATCCTGTGAGTGGACACACCGCCATAGTGACAGTATTGGGCAGCGTCACTCATCCTGTGAGTGGACACACCGCCATAGTGACAGTATTGGGCAGCGTCACTCATCCTGTGAGTGGACACACCGCCATAGTGACAGTATTGGGCAGCGCCACTCATCCTGTGAGTGGACACACCGCCATAGTGACAGTATTGGGCAGCGCCACTCCTCCTGTGAGTGGACACACCGCCATAGTGACAGTATTGGGCAGCGCCACTCATCCTGTGAGTGGACACACCGCCATAGTGACAGTATTGGGCAGCGCCACTCATCCTGTGAGTGGACACACCGCCATAGTGAAATATTGGGCAGCGTCACTCATCCTGTGAGTGGACACACCGCCATAGTGACAGTATTGGGCAGCGTCACTCATCCTGTGAGTGGACACACCGCCATAGTGACAGTATTGGGCAGCGCCACTCATCCTGTGAGTGGACACACCGCCATAGTGACAGTATTGGGCAGCGTCACTCATCCTGTGAGTGGACACAGCACCATAGTGACAGTATTGGGCAGCACCACTCATCCTGTGAGTGGACACACCACCATAGTGACAGTATTGGGCAGCGCCACTCATCCTGTGAGTGGACACACCGCCATAGTGACAGTATTGGGCAGCGTCACTCATCCTGTGAGTGGACACACCGCCATAGTGACAGTATTGGGCAGCGCCACTCATCCTGTGAGTGGACACACCGCAATAGTGACAGTATTGGGCAGCGTCACTCATCCTGTGAGTGGACACACCGCCATAGTGACAGTATTGGGCAGCGTCACTCATCCTGTGAGTGGACACACCACCATAGTGACAGTATTGGGCAGCGTCACTCATCCTGTGAGTGGACACAGCACCATAGTGACAGTATTGGGCAGCGCCACTCATCCTGTGAGTGGACACACCGCCATAGTGACAGTATTGGGCAGGTCAGTGAAGCTCTCTCCAAACACTTCACATAAACGACATGTAGTTCCTTTCACTACTCGAAGATTCACTATGTGTCTGGCGCTCCACTCCTCCATCCGACATCTCTTTACACACTATTGCATCGCCGCGACGGTCCTCCCCCATCCTGGGCGGGTCCACTTGGGAACATTTCCAGGCACGTCATTGGCCGCCTCCCTGGTCGCAAAGCTGGGGGCCTCCTCCACTCAGTCAGCACTTGACCTCCGGGGAGGGCGGACGTATCACTCCTCCAGCATGCTCTCCTATCTCCACTCTCTTATTTTAGCTCACTAGCTCAATAAAATATATGTACAATATATACATAAACACTTGCCATGATCGGTGGGCACACGATCAAGCACAGGCAACCACTGTAACAATTGTTATATTAGCTTAAAACAGAATATATGTCTCGATGGCACTTAGGTGCGATGATGTTGACTCCTCTAAGACATCGAGAAAGGTTTCTTTACGACGGCCTCACAGCTCTTCTGCGCCTGACTTGAGTACATTAAGTCATCCAACAGGCTTCACACATCAGTGCCTGCTTGGTTCCTTCCTCACTTTCTCTCACTCTCTCTCTCTCTCTCTCTCTCTCTCTCTCTCTCTCTCTCTCTCTCTCTCTCTCTCTCTCTCTCTCTCTCTCTCACTTTCTCTCACTCATTCTCTCTCTCTCTCTCTCTCTCTCTCACTCAGCTCATGGTAGGGAGTCTGTCGCGTGGTACAGTAGTTAATGGTGCCTAATGGCCCTGTTGCATGTGGGAACTGCTCGAGTGATTAATGATGCAAACAAACCATTGCTCAGTCATTCACCTCGGGTTACAACCCGGGGGGTTACGACCTGGGGGGTTACGACATGGGGTTACGACCCGGGGGTTACGACCTGGGGGGTTACGACATGGGGTTACGACCCGGGGGTTACGACCTGGGGGGTTACGACCTGGGGGGTTACGACATGGGGTTACGACCCGGGGGTTACGACATGGGGTTACGACTTGGGGGGTTACGACCTGGGGGGTTACGACCTGGGGGGTTACGACCTGGGGAGTTACGACCAGGGGAGTTACGACCGGGGAGTTATGACCCGGGGAGTTACGACCCGTGGAGTTACGACCCGGGGAGTTACGACCCGGGGAGTTACGACCCGGGGAGTTACGACCTGGGGGGTTACGACCTCTTTACAAGGCGGTTCTTAAAACTGAAATGTAAGCTTTAATATCCCAAGCCCTCCTATAGTCCATATATGTACTGTATTAGACCTGAAATTGCGTGTATTTGACCTAAGGATGGTTAGGTTAGGGTTGATAAGCTTGGTGTTAAAATAGATTAATACAATAGTGTACTGTCTATTCGTCTATCTCATCAATAGATCTGCTTTCTACGGCATAGTTACTATGAGTACTTTCTATATGTATATAATTATATATACTATTTATATATTTTCTATAAGTATATATTACTTTTATAAGCATTTATAAGAAAAGCTGTTTGACTCCTTATCATAGACTGATAAAAAGATTTATTTTTTTGGGCCAAAAAAATCAAATTTTTAATTTGTTACAAAAATATTGGAGCAATATTTTTTTTTTGCTATAAACGAAAATATTTTTTTGTTTGCTTTTGTTGGAAATACAAAAATAAAACCACTTTTTTATCCTTACAAAAAAAAAGCAAATCTGAAACTGAATCAACAGAAGCAATCAAAAAATTATATACATTATATAATTATTATATAATTATATAAATTACGTATTATATAAATTTAATATATAATATTTAGTATATATTCATATGTTTAACGGATCTATATCACCACGGGAGACATCTCCCGTCACGCAGGGTGCAGTCGCACCTCCACAGATCTCCAGTATCAGCTCTTGATACTGGTAATGGCTCAAAAGGGCCACCACTTACGGGCTATTCATGCCCGTGCCACCTCTCAGGTGGCTTAATCTTCATCAATCGGACTAAAATCGGTGTATTATACAAGAGTCAATAGAGCCAGAAACCGGTTGAGCTAGAAACCAAGGCCCCAAAACACCCCCTAAAAGAAACCTGTGTTTTCCACCACTCTGCAATGCACTGACCCCCATTAATCAACCTGCTCTGGCAATGTGCTGAGAGCACACACACACCCACACACACACACACACCCACACACACACACACACACACCCACACACACACACACACACACACACCCACACACACACACCCACACACCACACACACACACACACACACACACACACACACACATACACACACACACACACACACACACACACACACACACAACACACACACACACACACACACACACTCGTGATGCAACTTCGTCAATATCCCTCGTGTGAATTTCCGACGTTTGCAATCTCTGCTACATGACTATTGTGGGGGGTTACCTTGAGGTTACCTTGAGGTGCTTCCGGGGCTTAGCGTCCCCGCGGCCCGGTCGTCGACCAGGCCTCCTGGTTGCTGGACTGATCAACCAGGCTGTTGGACTCGGCTGCTCGCAGCCTGACGTATGAGTTCATTAGGTGTTCATTGCCCTTGCATTACCTCGCTAGTACAGGTTGTCTCGCGGTGTTAGCGGGGGGAGGGGATTCGAACCCCCTCAAGCTTGCAAGGCTTGCAATCATTCCTCCCTCTCTGGCCGTGGCAATGGAGGAAAAGCAGAACAGATGAAGTTTAATAAGCGTATTTTTGCATAATACTGTCTTGTGTGTGTGTGTGTGTGTGTGTGTGTGTGTGTGTGTGTGTGTGTGTGTGTGTGTGTGTGTGTGTGTGTGTGTGTGTGTGTGTGTGTGTGTGTGTGTGTGTGTGTGTGTGTGTGTGTGTGTGTGTGTGTGTGTGTGTGTGTGTGTGTGTGTGTGTGTGTGTGTGTGTGTGTGTGTGTACTCACCTATTTATACTCACCTATTTGTGCTTGCGGGGGTTGAGCTTTGGCTCTTTGGTCCCGCCTCTCAACTGTCAATCAACTGGTGTACAGGTTCCTGAGCCTACTGGGCTCTATCATATCTACATTTGAAACTGTGTATGGAGTCAGCCTCCACCACATCACTGTCTAATGCATTCCATCCGTTAACTACTCTGACACTGAAAAAGTTCCTTCTAACGTCTCTGTGGCTCATGTGGGTACTCAGTTTCCACCTGTGTCCCCTTGTTCGCGTCCCACCAGTGTTGAATAGTTTATCCTTGTTTACCCGGTCGATTCCTCTGAGGATTTTGTAGGTTGTGATCATGTCTCCCCTTACTCTTCTGTCTTCCAGTGTCGTAAGATGCATTTCCCGCAGCTTTTCCTCGTAACTCATGCCTCTTAGTTCTGGGACTAGTCTAGTGGCATACCTTTGGACTTTTTCCAGCTTCGTCTTGTGCTTGACAAGGTACGGGCTCCATGCTGGGGCCGCATACTCCAGGATTGGTCTTACATATGTGGTGCACAAGATTCTGAATGATTCCTTACACAGGTTCCTGAACGCTGTTCTGATGTTAGCCAGCCTCGCATATGCCGCAGACGTTATTCTTTTTATGTGGGCTTCAGGAGACAGGTTTGGTGTGATATCAACTCCTAGATCTTTCTCTCTGTTCGTTTCATTAAGTACTTCATCTCCTATTCTGTATCCTGTATTTGGCCTCCTATTTCCACTGCCTATTTTCATTACTTTGCATTTACTCGGGTTGAACTTCAACAGCCATTTGTTGGACCACTCATTCAGTTTGTCTAGGTCATCTTGTAGCCTCCTACTATCGTCCTCAGTTTCAATCCTCCTCATAATTTTTGCATCGTCGGCAAACATTGAGAGAAACGATTCTATACCCTCTGGGAGATCATTTACATATATCAGAAACAGTATAGGTCCAAGGACTGACCCCTGCGGGACTCCACTCGTAACGTCTCGCCAATCTGAGACCTCACCCCTCACACTGACTCGTTGTCTCCTGTTACTTAGGTACTCCTGTATCCAACGGAGTACCTTCCCTTTCACTCCAGCCTGCATCTCCAGTTTTTTCACTAGCCTCTTGTGTGGCACTGTATCAAAGGCTTTCTGACAATCCAAAAATATGCAGTCTGCCCACCCTTCTCTTTCTTGCCTTATTTTTGTTGCCTGGTCGTAGAATTCAAGTAACCCTGTGAGGCAGGACCTGCCATCCCTGAATCCATGTTGATGCTGTGTTACAAAATTCTTTCGCTCTAGGTGCTCCACTAGCTTTCTTCGCACAATCTTCTCCATCATCTTGCATGGTATGCAGGTTAGGGACACTGGCCTGTAATTCAGTGCCTCCTGTCTATCCCCTTTCTTGTATATCGGGACTACGTTAGCCGCTTTCCAAATTTCTGGCAGTTCCCCTGTTGCCAGTGATTTGTTATACACTGTGTAGATATATCTATCATATACCTACACTTGAAACTGTGTATGGAGTCAGCCTCCACCACATCACTGCCTAATGCATTCCATTTACTAACTACTCTGACACTGAAAAAGTTCTTTCTAATGTCTCTGTGGCTCATTTGGGCGCTCAATTTCCACCTGTGTCCCCTAGTGCGTGTGCCCCTTGTGTTAAATAGCCTGTCTTTATCTACCCTATCAATTCCCTTCAGAATCTTGAATGTGGTGATCATGTCCCCTCTAACTCTTCTGTCTTCCAGCGAAGTGAGGTTTAATTCCCGTAGTCTCTCCTCGTAGCTCATACCTCTCAGCTCGGGTACTAGTGTGTGTGTGTGTGTGTGTGTGTGTGTGTGTGTGTGTGTGTGTGTGTGTGTGTGTGTGTGTGTGTGTGTGTGTGTGTGTGTGTGTGTGTGTGTGTGTGTGTGTGTGTGTGTAGAGTTCGGTAATGAGGGAGCCGGTCGGCCGAGCGGACAGCACGCTGGACTTGTGATCCTCTGGTCCCGGGGTCGATCCCAGGCGCCGGCGAGAAACAATGGGCAGAGTTTTTTTTCACCCTATGCCCCCTGTTACATAGCTGTTACATTCCTGGGGGTGGAGGCCTGGTCGAGGACCGGGCCGCGGGGACACTAAAGCCCCGAAATCATCTCAAGATAACCTCAAGATAACTATGATTGTATTTAGAGTTCGTTAATGATTGTATTAGGAGAGAATAACTACCCAATTAGACTCTAACTCTCTCTTACTATTCCAATGGTTCTCCACACCCCTGAAAATTCTAAGATATCAGGGTGAAATATAACCTGTTATCTTGTGTATGTAAGAACTCGGTTTTGGCCGCTATGAATAGAAATGTGGGGCAGAGTTTCTTTCAGCCTGGTGCGCCTGTTCACCTAGCAGTCAATAGGTACCTGAGAGTTAGACAGCTGCCACGGGCTGCTGCTGCTGCTTCCTGGGGATGTGTAACAAAAAGGTGGAGGCGTAGTTGAGGACCGGGCCGCGAGGACGCTGAGCCCCGAAATCATCTCAAGATAACCCTCATGATAACAGTTTATGCAGTCCCCGTGGCGCAGTGGTAAAGCTTTGCCCTGGGTTCGTATCTTGGCCTGGGAAGGAGGATTGATTGGGCACCACTCCTCACCCGTAGCCCCTGTTCACCCAGCATTAAAATGAGTACACCTGGTTGTAAAACGATTTGGCGGTTCGTATTCCAGGGGACAATAAATAGCATTAAGGACCCGCCTGGAACGCTATGCATGCTAGTGGCTTTACAACCATGTAACGACTGTACTACCTCGCTCCGATGAAGGCGAAGACATACGATGGGGGAATTATCCTCGGCTACCATCACCTTTTGTCCGGTCGTGATGGTCGAGTGGTTCAGGTATCCTATACACACCAGTTGCAGAGCGCTCCCGGCAGTATGGCTTCGCGTCACTTCTCGGGCGTTAGTTTTCAGTTGCATATAGTCCTGGGGACCATTCAGGCTTGTTCGCATTTGTGTTCCTCACGTGTGCCCCAAAGAATGAGGTGATTTGATCAAATACCATGCCCAAGATTACCATCAGAGTGCCGGCGGGCTGATGGGGCAAATATACTCGGCTACCATCAGCTTTTGTCCAGTCGTGATGGTCGAGTGGTTAAGGTATCCTGTACACACCAGTTACACAGCGCGCCCGGCAGTATGACTTCGCGTCACTTCTGCCGTGTTATATATATAATATTTTCACAAGTGAATGTTTATAATATAATATTTTATAGTCTTTTCTAATCTTGTGTGATTGATTAATGGTGTTCGGTTGTGTGTGGTTCGAACAGTGGTGTGTTCGACCGTGACGATATCGCGGTGTCAGGCGGCGCTTCGAACACTGGTGTTCTTCCCATGGTTCGTCCCCACCTGCCTGTGTAGGGAGCCCAGGCTCGATCCCCAATGCAACGCGTTCAGGGACCTGCTTTTTGATCATCCCTGTAACCGGAAAGGTGAGCACTTTTTACACACCTGCCTTTACACACCTGTATTTACACACCTGTATTTACACACCTGCATTTACACACCTGCATTTACACACCTGAATTTACACACCTGTATTTACACACCTGCATTTACGTGCCTGCCTTTACCACACCTCTCTTTACACATCTGTATTTACACACCTGCCTTTACACACCTGCTTCGTGTGTACACACACACAGGGAGCGACTACATGTGTGCGTGTGTGTGTGCAGGTCTGTAGTATGTATTTAGTACATGTATTTATGTGTAGGTTGAAGCATGTATGTGTATATGGGATGTGTAGATAAAGAAATTTTCCTACATGTAAAATTCATATGTATATGTATATATATATGTGTGTGTATATGTCGTACCTAGTAGCCAGAACGCATTTCTCAGCCTACTATGCAGGGCCCGATTTGCCTAATAAGCCAAGTTTTCATGAATTAATTGTTTTCCGACTACCTAACCTACCTAACCTAACCTAACCTAACTTTTTTGGGTACCTAACCTAACCTAACCTATAAAGATAGGTTAGGTTAGGTTAGGTAGGTCCTCTACTAACCTAACTTAGGTTAGGTCTGCCCTCTACTAACCTAACCTAACCTATAAAGATAGGTTAGGTTAGGTTAGGTAGGGTTGGTTAGGTTTGGTCATATATCTACGTTAATTTTAACTCAAATAAATAAAAATTGACCTCATACATAATGAAATGGGTAGCTTTATTATTTCTTAAGACAAAAAAGAGAAGATATATTAATTCAGGAAAACTTGGCTTATTAGGCAAATCGGGCCTTGCATAGTAGGCTGAGAAGGGCGTTCTGGCTACTAGGTACGACATATATATATATATATATATTATTATATATATATATATATATATATATATATATATATATATATATATATATATATATATATATATACACAGACAGTAGATAGGTTCTGTCTATCTATCTATCTTATCTCTCTCTCTCTCTGTCTCTCTCTCTCTCTCTCTCTCTCTCTCTCTCTCTCTCTCTCTCTCTCTCTCTCTCTCTCTCTCTCTCTCTCTCTCTCTCTCTCTCTCTCTCTCTCTCTCTCTCTCTCTCAGACACGCAGGCAAAAAGGCATAGATTCATTAACATATATGCACAAAGATCTATAATGCACACATGATAAAATGTTAATTAGCTTTTATTTAAACGCTTAACTTAAGAGAAATATCTTGGCTATGAATTAGGATATTATGATATATGAATTAGGATATCGATATATAAGGACATATATCAATTATAGCCTCTATAGTCAGTAGTATAGTGACGATTAGGCTTTTCTAAAAGTGTATTTGAATTTATACTTATTATATACATCTTTTATTAATAATATTAATATGATTTACATACACGATATCATTTACATACATGATATCATTTACATACATGATATCATTTACATACATGATATCATTTACATACATGATATCATTTACATACATGATATCATTTACATACATGATATCATTTACATACATGATATCATTTACATGCATGATATCATTTACATACAAAAACCACGAGGTAAATTGTAAATTTACATTTGTAAATTAAATGTAAAATTACCAGGATGGTTTTACAGCCTAATTTACTAAAAAAAACTAATTCATTTACAAATTTTAAAGTAATGGAGGTATTAAATTTCCCCATTTGTCATTCCAAAGGTCTGTAAATAATTTTCATTGTTAAAAGTCAATTTACACTCTTTTTACCCAATTTACACGATTTACAATTATATCAGAAGACAGAGGTAACTCACGACTCATTTAATTCATCAGCAAACTCATCAAATATATCATCAATAGGAACTTTAATAAATAAAGATGGAATGGTGCCCAACCAGTTGTGGACGGTCGGGGATTGAACTCGGACCTGCATGACGCCAGACCGTCGCTCTACCCTCCACTCCACTATTATGGTGTCTTACAAACTTCGTCAAGCTACTATTGAAAATCTTAAAGAGCATCGAGAATAATTTCTATGGTTGGAGTACAGACAGGAATCTTGGAGACCATGTCGTCTTAGAATACATTCCATCTTGTCTAAAATGACAAGATGGACTTACCTGGCACAGGAGCGGGGCAAGTAGCACGGGCTATGGTGAGCCCGTAGTGGACTTACCTGGCACAGGAGCGGGGCAAGTAGCACGGGCTATGGTGAGCCCGTAGTGGACTTACCTGGCACAGGAGCGGGGCAAGTAGCACGGGCTATGGTGAGCCCGTAGTGGACTTACCTGGCACAGGAGCGGGGCAAGTAGCACGGGCTATGGTGAGCCCGTAGTAGACTTACCTGGCACAGGAGCGGGGCAAGTAGCACGGGCTATGGTGAGCCGTAGTGGACTTACCTGGCACAGGAGCGGGCAAGTAGCACGGGCTATGGTGAGCCCGTAGTGGACTTACCTGGCACAGGAGCGGGGCAAGTAGCACGGGCTATGGTGAGCCCGTAGTGGACTTACCTGGCACAGGAGCGGGGCAAGTAGCACGGGCTATGGTGAGCCCGTAGTAGACTTACCTGGCACAGGAGCGGGGCAAGTAGCACGGGCTATGGTGAGCCCGTAGTGGACTTACCTGGCACAGGAGCGGGGCAAGTAGCACGGGCTATGGTGAGCCCGTAGTGGACTTACCTGGCACAGGAGCGGGGCAAGTAGCACGGGCTATGGTGAGCCCGTAGTGGACTTACCTGGCACAGGAGCGGGGCAAGTAGCATGGGCTATGGTGAGCCCGTAGTGGACTTACCTGGCACAGGAGCGGGGCAAGTAGCATGGGCTATGGTGAGCCCGTAGTGGACTTACCTGGCACAGGAGCGGGGCAAGTAGCACGGGCTATGGTGAGCCCGTAGTGGACTTACCTGGCACAGGAGCGGGGCAAGTAGCATGGGCTATGGTGAGCCCGTAGTGGACTTACCTGGCACAGGAGTGGGGCAAGTAGCACGGGCTATGGTGAGCCCGTAGTGGACTTACCCGGCACAGGAGCGGGACAAGTAGCACGGGCTATGGCGATCCCGTGTTCACGAGGTAATCAGCGCTGTTCCCGCCGTAGTTCTACACGCAGCAATCAGTCACGCGACGGTGTTTACAGAAATTGAAATTGAAATTGAAATAAGTTTATTGAGGTAAAATACACACAAAGGGATGAGGTAGCTCAAGCTATTCTCACCCCATTCATTACAACGTGTTAATACATACATAGACACACATCACAAACAATAAACATATTACCAAACATTCTGAGAGATAAACATATACATTTCCTCCTTCACAAGTAGTATGGTATCAGACGTACACACAAATACTTTTATGACCTAGGTATACTGTATAGACAATTTGCAAGAGACATGCAGATAATTCAACAAAATATTACAGTCTTGGTGCAAAATTCTTATATCTCTCAAGAATATCATCAACCTTTCCGTTGTGACACATCCAGGCTATTTGTTCAGGAACAGTCCTTATCTCAGTGTTTCTATATACATTAATCAACGGACAATCAAGAACATAGAATGGGCAAGGGTGGTGAGACCTTAACATACCACATAGTTTACACTTCGTGTCATTATCATGACATCTATCCCATATTCCCAGTAATATTTGTACCCAAGCCTGAGCCGCATGTACACAGAGTCACTCCCAGCATTTCTCCTTTTACCATAAGTGTAATGGGTGTTTTGACTCACATACATGTAGTGTTGCATGGTTTGACGTCTCTCATACATTATCTCTCTCCTCTCCACTCCTGCCTGTGCCTGGATATTTCTGATTTTGCTTCTTATTTGTCTCATTGTGAATTCACATTCAATGTCAACTTGTGGTTTTGATGTGGCACGTTTGGCCAAGTCATCCGCCACCTCGTTGAGCACTATTCCAACATGAGATGGAATCCACATGAATTTCACACTATAACCTTTCAGCTGTATCTCAGTTATTCTTCTCTTACAGTCCTCAACTATAGACATGAAGACTGGGTTTCGACTGTTTAAGGACTCCAGTGCTCTTCGGCTATCGACAAATACAAAAACATTTTTGTCGTCATGACGCACTTCCTCCAAACACGCCAGAATGGCCTGCAGTTCAGCTTGTGTGGATGATATATATGTTTACAGAAGGGCAGCCATCACAGCCTGCGTGATCCAGCCTCTGAGTTTTAGGAAGATACTGTTAGCTACTGGAGCCGGTCGGCCGAGCGGACAGCACACTGGACTTGTGATCCTGTGGTCCCGGGTTCGATCCCAGGCGCCGGCGAGAAACAATGGGCAGAGTTTCTTTCACCCTATGCCCCTGTTACCTAGCAGTAAAATAGGTACCTGGGTGTTAGTCAGCTGTCACGGGCTGCTTCCTGGGGGTGGAGGCCTGGTCGAGGACCGGGCCGCGGGGACACTAAAAAGCCCCGAAATCATTTCAAGATAACCTCAAGATAAGAAGATACTGTGTACCAACAGTATTTTCATAACTAAATCGTCGTGGGGGTCTAAATGTGACCCTGGCACGCTCTTCTCTCTTGAATTATGACAACCCGGACTAGCCTATGTCCACCCCCTACCCCAGACCACTCACCCTGCCAATGTGGGTGACGCTACCCCTAGGTGTATGACCTCCATCTTCAAACATACTGACAGACATTCTCTCTCATAGTACACATATACACCCACTTATCAATGTTTGACTATGTATAAGACCCAGTTTCAAGCTTATATTTTTATAAATTTAATACCTTCTCATCTTGTATAACTACCTATTGTATAATACTGCATCAAGATCTTGATCAGTTGTATAATGTCAGATTGCGTGTATTTTTAATGAATAAATTTAAAAGTGTTCAAAGCTTGTTTCCTAAAACCATTAATGACTTAGTCGGAGTTGCCAAGTGTTCATTTTTGGCTCTGATGGAGTTAAACCCTCTATAATTACTCACAGAACTCTTGATCCGCTCTAACTTGGGAGGCAATAGAGCCTGAATAGAGCTTCTAGTGTCACGCTAACCATATTCCACGCAATTTTAAGTCCAGGAACTGTCATTGCAGAGGTGGAGATCGATCTGCTGCCACACATTGCGGCCTGCGGACGAGCCGCGGACCTCTGCCGTGACGACTTGTGGTGCAAGCCGCGGCTGGAGCAGTTCCGTGCCGCCTGCAGGTTCCGTGACGGCCACTGCCGCACCCGTGACAGGTGTGTGTGACGGGTTATACAGGTGTGTGTGACGCCTGCTACTTCCATGCGACTGATTGGTATAGGTTTGGTGTTGTTCCGCGTCAGCTGATCTTTGTTTACTAACACGCCGTCAGCTGATCTTTGTTTACTAACACGCCGTCAGCTGATCTTTGTTTACTAACACGCCGTCAGCTGATCTTTGTTTACTAATCTGCCACAGTGTTTGTCAAGATGTTTTGTCATCTTGACAGGATGGGTGTGATATCATGATATCA